>JAULJZ010020535.1:0-15754 GCA_032270985.1 Heliamphora pulchella
ACAGTCGTACCGATGGTATGTCCATTTCCATCTAAACTGTGAACATAAAATTTATATTCTGCAAGAACCTAAAATCTTATCTTCTGTGTGTAAGTCGTACTCTACACACCAAATTAAATACTATGCAGAATATCATACATCCATGCATAATCAAAAAATAATATATATACATTGCTCATAAAAATTTTCATAAAATAGAAAACTAATTAAAATAAAATTAAATACTAAAAATATAATTTTCAGTGTACCAACCCTAACATGATCAACTTGACTCAAGCACTTCAAATGAGGATTCATGCACCGAGAAGATAAATCTTTGCTATATGGCTCATAGCAATGATGAAGTAAATTTTAAAAATACTTCCAATGATTTAAATTCTTGTTGTAGTGAAAATAAATCATTTCCTTCATATAATTACCCTTATAGAGGAAGAAGATGTTTTGATAATAAAATCATTTGCAAAATCAAGAATAATCCAAATACTAACCCTCATGGACCCAATAAGATATGGGTACCAAAAGATCTTACCTAAATTTATTTTGTAGGTGCTTGGATGCTTCCACTCAAACGAACAAGTAAATCATATATCTGAGAATCCAAAGAACTTGTCGGATGTCATGTCAAAACTTTAAAACGGTATATCACTTGAGACTTGACAAAGTTAATACTCTCATGATACAATTCGTTCTATCTTCGTTAATAATTGTATCATTTCTAGTTTTATGAAATGTGCTCCAATTGTTCATCATCATTTTGTCACAAATGCAAATGTGCTTAAGATATCTATAATTTCTGTCATAAATAAATTTTTGCATCAAAAATAGATATTTATCTTTCTTAAATTCATAATTCATGATATTATTTTTTAACAATTATCACTTATTTGTCATAAATAGATATGATAAATGAATTCTTGTATGAATATACATCATTTTGGATCATAAACATAGCATTGTACTCTTGTATAACTTCGAGAGAACACAATGTGTTCTAGCACAAATCCAAGCGTGCTCTAGCGCAAATGAACAGCACTCAATGTGCTTTAGCACAAATGACAATGTGCTCTAGCACATGTGTGACTACTTATTTTTCATAAAATTTTTTGAATCACTTATTTCTTGAAAATTAGATATATATCTTTTTGAAAATCATTAATATGAAAATAAATCATGATCATAATGTGCTATGTTTTAAGAAAATTATTTTATGCACAATCTTCACACTCATTAGGTATACTAACAATGTGCTCTAAATGTTTATATTTTTTTATCATAAATAAATTTCATGTATTAAGAATGTATATGCATTATTTTGAAATTCATAAGATCATATCTGTGTCCTTAATTTATATCAATTAGTATCATATTTAAATGAAGATTAAAAATGACATTTTAAGCAACATTTGATATCATTTTCTAAGAAGTCATAAAAATTGGTATTATGTGCTATACTTAGGAGAAATGTTTTTTTGACATGAATGCTTAATGGATCATAATTTTTTCATGCATATTAATTGTTCAATTAGTAAAAGAAAAAAAAATTTATCCTTTTAATTGGTATGATTTGAGTTAATTTCAATAGAAATATATGAAAGAAATCATGCTCTTTGAAATTTGATGGGTATCATAATATTTTTCTTGTACATCAATTGTTAAATTGAAATAGAGTAAAAATATTTTTCTTATTTCAATTGGTATTATTATGAAAGATATTATGCACTTGAAATCATGGGTTTATTGAACCGTATGTATATGGCATTGTTGTCCTAAAAATTTTAAGTTATAGCACAAGATTTCAACCTATGCACATATAGTATATTTGGAAGCCATTTGCATTTTTATACCTATGCATTACTATTGATATTATTTGGCGCTTTCATAAAAAGTTTGTATCTTTTAGTGTCAAATAACGATTTTCAACGATTTATACAAAAAAGGAGAGATTGCTTATTGAATGTATTTCTATTTCTACCCATAAATAACAATTGGTATTATTTTGACAATTGATTTTCTAAAAGAGAATTTATCTTGATTAATGTCAAAATGATATTTTATCAAAAAATGAGAGAATACTTTTTAAGTAAATTTTATTTTTGAGCTTCTACTTTTTGATGATGTCAAAAGGGGTAGAATGTTTAAGCAAAACGAATATCTTTTTAACATTCCCTTTGATATGAGAAAAAGAGAAAGAGTATACACTTAACTTAATATTTAAATATTGTCAAAAAGGAGAATATGATAAATAGGGCGAGTTTTTGCTTAATTTGAACTTAAATGTTTATCACTTGAGAATTTAAACCATACTTTTAATTGCATTATATTATTGAATATCTTGGTTATATGCATATTATGATGGGAAGTCTTGTAAAAATAACCTCATTTTGCTCGTTGTTTGTCATCATTAAAAAGAGAGAGATTGTTGGTCTAGATAATGTTTCAATATCCGTTTTGATGATAACAAACAAAAGATTCTAATTGTGCAATTAAGTGAGTTTACAGGAATTCAACGTTAAGCACAATTCAGAACGCAAAATGGAAGCCATGAAGCATGAAGATCATATTCAAACGGCTAAGATCTATGGAGCATGAGAAAACCAAGAAGAAAAGAAAAGAAAAGAACTCGAAGGACTCAAAGAATTTCAAGTGTATTGAATCTAGGAACCTATGTAAATTCACATCCAATGATCATATTTGTGAAAGCTCACAGGAGACCTAAGATTGACCATAGAATTATTAATAACTCGTGCAAAATATTTTATCAAAACTTATATTGAGTTAAAGAACACTAAAAAGATGAGAAACAAGTTTCAAAAGAAGTTTGGCCAAAAATATGCAAAAAGTGTTTGATGAAAAATGACATACCTTCTATAATTTGGCCATAACTTTTTGTACAAAATGAATTTTGACATGAGGCTTGATCCATTAGAAAGTCGACTTCCAGAACTTCAATTTAAACACAAAAATGACCTCATTCGAAGTCCGGATGAAAGAGATATAATCGTTTAAAGTTGGGAAAATTCTACAGTCCAAGTCAGTCGACTGAATTCCATCTTCAGTCGGTCGACTGAATTCCTTCTTCAGTCGACTGAACGCCTAAAAAACTAGTTCAATTGACTGACCTTGATGCCTCAGTCGACTGAAATGTTTCTAATTTTTAAATTTCATGGTTCAAAGAGGCTTAGTCGACTGGATCTCCTAGGTCTGTCGACTGAACATGCCTGAAAGTCAAAATCTGGGTTATAACGGGTAGTTTGACTTTGGGATTAAATATTCAAAAAACCCCCAACGGCTAGTTCTTGAATTTTTGGTTGTAAATAGTCCTCTAAACCTCATATTCAATCACCCTTCATCTCTCCCACTTCTATACTCTCTTGGTACTTAAATTATTGATCCAAATTATCACACTTTTCATAATTTCGTTGAAAGAGAGTATATTTCATTAGAATTCTTCATTGAGCTTTCATATCTATATTCTTTGGGAGTGAATTAGTTTGTGTATTCATTGTGTACTCTTCTACTCTTTAAGAGAGTGATTATCTTGTACATCTCTTATTTTTATAATTCTTTGTAAAGCAAGATTCGGGTTTGAATCTTGTGCTTGAGAAGGAAATTTCTCAAGAGAGGTTTCTCTACCTACCGAAGGAGTGGGTATCTCTGCCAACTAAAGGAGAGAGGTATCTCCACCTATAAAGAGGGATTGTAACTTGAGAAGGGGATATTCTCAAGAGAGGCTTCTCTACCTATTTGAAGGAGAGAGTCATCTCCACCTATTGAAGGAGGAACTAGTAGAATCCTTAAAGCGGGGTTACTTGAGGCAAGGACGTAAGCCGGTGTGCTGAATTTTGTAAATCTTGGTGTCGTATCTCTCTAACTCTATCTCTTTAATTCCGCACTTTAAATTCTATATCTACTTGAATTTGTTTGTTAGAAAATACTTGTGGACATTTGGGATTGCATGTTTAATTAGGTCAATATTGGCACAAAGTTTTAAATACCCAATTTTTTGGGATAATTAACAGTAGCATAAAAGAAAAAAAGATACAAAAGTACAAGGGGCATACCCCAGTCCTTACAAAACCCCACCAGACAACAAACCAAGAGCAAAAAAAAGCTTTCATCTTAGCCTTAACCAATCAAAAAAGAGACTAACCCACAACGTGAGACCCTGACCCATTTTCTTTTTTGAAAAATGGTCTAAGTGTTCACGGGAGTAAGGATTAAAGTTTGGTCTGCTTCCTTGGTTCATTTTTTCTACGAGCATTGACCGCTTGAGCGGTGGGTGTGCGCTCGAGTGGGCTGGTGGCTGAGAGTGGGTCTAGATGGTGACCGCTCGAGCGGTGGTTGTCCGCTCGAGTGATGGTATGGCAAAGGTATATGTCGGTAGGGGTCCGCTCGAGCGGTGGTTGGGCACTCGAGCGGTGGAGGCCTGGCGCGAGATTCTACAAATGCGTGGTTTTTATGCATGTTCGGGTTCAGAGATTTTGTGGGGTTGGTCCCCGGGGCTATTGGGCGTTGTGGTGCGAAAAAAAAAAATATTTTTGTGGCCTATAAATATCTGAAGTTAGATATTTTCAAAAGATATTTTCATAACTTACAAGCTAAGTTTCTTTTTTCCAAATGAAACACTCTGCCTTCTCTCTAACTTCTCGGGGGCTCGGGGCTCGATTTTCGACGATCAGACAGCAGATCTTTAGTATCCTCATGGTGGGCTACGCTTTCATTCGGACAGAATTTCATTCCGACGAAATTCGTTTTTGCACGTGGATCGACGCGTCGAGTTTTTGACACAACGAGGTAGGATTCTAGACTCTATTGTTGTTAAAGGGTACTACGTGCAATTATAGGTATTTTGACTGGTTAAAAATGCATGGACGGTTTATGTTTTGTTAAACTGGGTTTTGGTTCAAAAAGGCGTTTATGTTGATTTCGGTCGGATGAAAATAGGTTTTGAAATGTATCTTTCGAGGTTCTGTGTTAGTTTCGGGTTTGGGTATATCCGAGGGTGTCAAAAAGGTGTTTGGAGGCTTTAATTTGAGGTTGAGACAGTGGTTTATGAGTGTTTGAAAGTTTGGGGGCTTGGAAATCAAAAACAGGGAAAATCTGGATTTTTCTCGGGTGGTAGCTCGCTCAAGCACAGAGACATTTTGTTTTGATGATATCTCCCTCATCAGGACTCAGAATTGGATTGTTCTTGTACTCAAATTGAACCCCCGAAAGTCTTCTTTCCAATGGAACCTCTCTCAGAATGAAATTCTTTTTGTAGAAAAGGTTATGACCAAAAGAGTGAGAGTATGTCAAAATCTCTTAACCGTTTTTCATCCCATTTTGGCTAAATGCTTGGGAAAGGTTGTTTTTCATCCACTGTGAAACTTTTTATCAAATTTCTTATTCCTTGGGAGTTTGTTTGTGGGTGTTGGGACGTGATAGTGACGGTTGGCCAATTACGCTACATGCAGTTGTATGCTTTTTTCCTGGTTGAAATGCTTATATATCATGTTTTGTGATCAAACGTTGTTTTCTCGGATAAAAGCATATTTTGCGCTTTTCTTGGTTTACTACATGATATGAACTTTGGATATCTCTGGTTTTCAAATTGTGTTCTTGAAAACGGTGGAAAATGGTGGTCTTGTGAAAAAAATCTCGACAAATCATGTTTTGGCGGTTTAGAGCTAATCCTTGGGGTTGAGTTTCAATTTTAGAAACGTTTTGTTGAAAATGGGAAAAAATATTTTAAAAATGTTTGGTTTGATCTCCATGTTGATGGATGAATCTTTATACATGTTTAATGTATAAATGTCAAAACGTTTTGATTTTGTGAAATAATTCTCTAGATGTACTGGGATAGCGGGTATGTGGCACGAGTTGCCGTCGGTGTAAATCCAAAAATGTGTGTAGAGTAGGTGCTTTGTACCTTCGGGTTAGTTCCCGTAAATTAAGCAGTTGGGTGCTCTGTACCCTCGGGTTTTGGGCCTGTAAATTGAGTGGTTACGTTGTGGTGCTCCGTATAGAACTTTTCGTTACCTAACCGGTCCTATGATGTATCGGAATTGGGTAATGGGAAAGAGTCTATAGTTGCTACGTATGTCCTCTTGTGACGGAGTCGGTACATAGAAATCATTTTATCTTTCTCCTCGACTGTGTGGCCCGAGTGGAGCTTACTATTTTACCGGTTTATTTTCCTCAGTTGTGTGTGTTTCGAGTGAAAAATATCTTTTCTCTTTTCTCTTTTCTCAATGTGTGATCCGAGTGGAAACTAATGTTTTGGTTATTGCTTTTCGTTACCTGTGAAAACGTTATTTGCATTGTTGATATGCATAGTTTTGAGGGTGAAAATGTGGGGTTTTATGAATTAAAACCGTTTTGAGGCTCGCGTTAGTCTGATGGAAAACTTGTGATTTTGGATTGAGAAAACCTTTTTGGCTCCTGTGGTTGAGTCTGTATACTTATGATTGCATAACCTGTTTTATAGCTTTATAGTCTGTTTCTATTGGGCTTCGGTTCACGGTGTGAAATTTTGCTGTAAAACTTTTTTTCGGGAACCGTGGTCCTGTAGGTTGACCCGGTGGTGCCCGGAAGTGACTGATGACAAGTCCCTGTTGTCTTGTTTTGTTAGGTAGTTTATACCTTTCTGTATATGTTTCATGTTTAGAGAACATGTTGTAAAACATATGTAATGATTATAGATGTATGCATGTTTTAATGCTTTTGAGAGAACCTTGGGTTGGTTCTTGTTTTCCGTAGTATCTTACTACGTTTTTCGTTGTTGGGTTCAACGGTTGCAAAACTGATTTTTAAATGATTTCTGATTTATTTAAATTTTTGTGCTTCGAGGAAGATTTTTGAAACGACCTGAGCTTCTTTTAAAATGAAAAGATTTTTCTTATCTCAAAACTTGTATTTTATTTTTAAAGGCTTAGCTCGTGGGACTGTAACTGTAGTCATTTAACTACTCTTTTAAATCAAATAAACTCTCGATAGTATGTTTTTACAAAGGTTTTGGCCTTATTCGGCTTTCTAGTTTTTGCCCCTTTCGTGTTGGGACAGTTTCGGTAGTTGTTGTGGCTTTTTGCGTGACTCGGAGTTTGCGGCGTGACAACTTAGTATCAGAGCTCTGAGTTCGAATACCTATGAGCTGTGGGAAGAGCGTGCATCACCTTGTGAGGATGTGTGTGTGCTTGGTTGCCTGTGTTTGGATCAAGAGCATATTAGTTGTTGAGCATGTTAATGCATGTATATGTGAGCATGGAGGTTGGACCTTAGGATTGATTAGTCTTGCCTTTGGGCATTTGGATTAACAAACTTGGGAGCCCAGTTAGAAACGCGTTTCGCGAACGTGACTTCTAGCAAGAAATCTGAGTAGGTTATCCAAAGTGACGCGTCATTCTTATCGGTTCTCCTCGGTATCGGTGTTGTGTCTGCATAATCATTGTGGCTATGTGTTAGCATGATTATGTAGTATGTGTTAGAAGTAATATGATAGATCGACCTTAGGTTGTCGTGTCTCATGTTTTCTTTTATATAACCTGTACACCCTTGGAGATAACGAGACCGTAGTTTGGGGTCCTGGATGTGCGATCCGGTTGTTCTTAGTTGCAGAGGTACGGTTATGGGTTGAGCGTCGATCGCTTGGTATGTTGTGGAACTCATTAGTGAGTCGGGTTTAGTCGTGTGAGGTTAGCCTCAGTTAGCAAACCGTTGAGTGTTTGCATGAGCAGAGTTTTGTTCGGGTATAGTCGAAGCATGGTTGATGGCTTGGGCTTTGGTAGATGGCTACTCTTGAAAGTATGCTAGTGGAGGATTTGGAGGTATGCTGGGAAGAGCATGGGATTAGGAATGCGTAAGGGTTCTTGTGAGTATCAGTTTCGAGGAATTTCTACGGGAATGTAGGTCAGTGGTTTGATCGTTATCCTGGTGATCAGAAGATAGTGTTTGAGAACCATACGGAGCGCATGTGGTTAGCTTTGCTGATACAACATATCCTGGGTATGACATGTCTGGAGGTTGTTTGTGTTCTACCTTCGGTTCAGAGATGGGAATGTTGTTTGCCCATGGAAACTAAGTGTGGAGTGCCGAGGTTCAGTAGTGGACCGTGTGGTTTGACTGGCCTGGGGTAATAGGTGAGAGATCGTGGGATACGACGCCTGTGATTGTGTGTGCCTTAAGGGTGAAAGTGCAGAAGGTGCCTGCATGGTTGTTAGGGTTATTAGTAACTCAGGATGTGAGGTCTCAGGATTGGGTTCCCTTTGTTTGATATTGTGCCTTAGACTGTGGGATCAAGGCCGTGACGTGATTGTGGTTTACCTAGCAGGAGTTAAGTTGTAAAGCGTAACCATGTGAAGTGAGGTTTTAGGCGCAATGGGATATGTAGTACCAGGTATGCGGCTTGATGATGTTCACGTGTGTGAATGAGATATGGGAGTTGAGAACTTGATATAGCGGATGATCTGGGTACCGTGATCGGAGTTGACAGCAGCTATGTGACTATAGTCGATGTGGCCTCGAAGTAGGACTTACAGAGTTCTTAGAGGCTCAGTGTTAAGGAGTGCTCCCAGTGCACTGAGGTTGAGTCATGGTTTCTTGTTAGCCTTTGTCTTTCTTTTGGATGGATGGAGAGAGAGAGTTTTCTTGTAGACGATTGTCTAGTGTGAGTTGTTTCATCTCGGTCGAATGGAGATGCCAGGTTCTTGATTGGTTCAGGTTTTGGTTGTGTTCTGAGACTGTGGAATCCCAGTGGATCTATAAATGTGTGCGACCCTTAGAGTTGTGACTTAGGGACTTGTGTCGCCGTGATTGGGTGATTATGAGATGTTCTGTCTGCATTACGTGTTTGGTCAAGTGATTCGCTGTAGGCAGGTGGCCTTGTGGCGGTAATGCCAGATTAGTTTTCGGTTATGAGGAACCTTGTCCGAGACAATGGTGTGCCACCTACTATTTCTCTTGAGTGAGAACAGTAAGTCGTGATGGAAGATTGGATAGAGGGTGAAGGTTTGAAAGTTTGATGCGATATGTTCTTTGGTATTTCATGTGAGTTAAGTGAGCTTTTCTCTAGAGTTACATGTTTGTGTTATCGCTCGTGGATCGGCATCTTGGCAGCCTCAGTGATGGTGATGTTGACATCAGTAGGGTGATGATGTGGTATTAAAGTCGGTGATCGTCAGAACTTGGAAAAAGTTTTTGTGTGGAACATGTGACTTCTTGTGACCGATGTCAGAGTTTGATATCGTGTGTTTGGACTTGTGGAGATAATCCTTGGTGTGTATTGTGAAGTGTGATTGAGCCAGTATGTGGCAATGAGGACGAGGGTGATAGTCTTTGTGTTCGAGCATAGTGCATGTTTGAGATCAAGTACCATGGTGGATTGATCTTGTATGATGCGTTTGTATCCAGAGTGGTTTGAGTTCGACGAGAGTTCTGTGTTGGGGTTTGGCAGCACGAGTTGGAACTTAATCCAATGTTTATGAATGTTTCCTGGATGACAATAGTATCAGTGGAACTTGCCTGTGCGAGCAGTCTGTATGGAGATTGATTCTTCACGACGTATTTACCTAGTGTGACAACGATTGTATTCTTTGTATCAATTTTGTGACAGCAGGTTTGGGATTTCAGTTGCTGGGGCATTTCTGCTGTTGTGCAGTATTTCTGGGTTTACATCAAAGATTGTTGATAGTTGAGGGACGGACAGTGTTTGGCTTGAGTTGTAGTGTTGTTGCAGTGTTGAATTTTGAGGACGAAATTCCTTTAAGAGGGAGAGAGTTGTGAAACCCTGACCCATTTCTTTTTTTTGAGAAATGGTTTAAGTGTTCACGGGAGTAAGGATTAAAGTTTGGTTTACTTCCTTGGTTCAATTTTTCTCCCAGCGTTAACCGCTCGAGCGGTGGGTGTGCGCTCAAGCTGGCTGGTGGCAGAGAGTGGGGCTGGATGGTGACCACTCGAGCGGTGGTTGTCCGCTCGAGCGATGGTATAGTAGGGGAGTATATCGGCAGGGGTCCGCTCGAGCAGTGGAGGCCTGGTGCAAGATTCTACAAATGCATGGTTTTTATGAATGTTCGGGTTTAGAGATTTTGTGGGGTTGTCCCCGGGGCTGTTGGGCGTTGTGGTGCGAAAAAAAAAGAAAATATTTTTGTGGCCTATAAATATCTGGAGTTAGATA
The DNA here is from genome assembly GCA_032270985.1 of Heliamphora pulchella. Lineage (NCBI taxonomy): Eukaryota > Viridiplantae > Streptophyta > Magnoliopsida > Ericales > Sarraceniaceae > Heliamphora > Heliamphora pulchella. The sequence goes on from JAULJZ010020535.1 coordinate 10,151, forward strand.
TTTTCAAAAGATATTTTCATAACTTACAAGCTAAGTTTCTTTTTTCCAAACCAAATGCTCTGCCTTCTCTCTAACTTCTCGGGGGCTCGAGGCTTGATTTTCGACGATCAAACAACAGATCCTTAGTATCCTCTTAGTGGGCTACGCTTTGATCCAGACAAAATTTCATTTCGACGAAGTTCATTTTTACACGTGGATCGAGGCGTCTTGTTTTTGACTCAAAGAGGTAGGATTCTAGACTCTACTGTTGTTAAAGGGTTCTACGTGCAATTATAGGTATTTTGACCGGTTAAAAATGCATGGACGGTTTATGTTTCATTAAACTGAATTTTAGTTCAAAAAGGCGTTTGTGTTGAATTCGATTGGATGAAAACGGGTTTTGAAATGTATCTTTCGAGGTTCTGTGGTAGTTTCGGGTTTGGGTATATTCAAGGGTGTCAAAAAGGTGTTCGGAGGCTTTAATTTGAGGTTGAGATGGTGGTTTATGAGTGTTTGAAAGTTTGGAGGCTTGGAAATCAAAAACAGAGAAAATCTGGATTTTTCTCGGGTGGTAGCTCGCTCGAGCGCCCGACGTCCGCTCGAGCGGACTGGCTGCGCAGGGCCATTATGTTTTGATGATATTTCCCTCATCCGGAATCGGAATTGGGTCGTTCTTATACTCTAATTGAATTTTCGAAAGTCTTCTTTCCAATGGCACCTTTCTCACAATAAAATTCTTATTGTAGAAAACGTTATGACCAAAAGAGTGAGGGTATGTCAAAATCACTTAATCGTTTTTCATCCATTTTTGGCCAAACGCTTGGGAAAGGTTGTTTTTCATCCTCTGTTGAACTTTTTATCAAATTTTTTGTTCCTTAGGAGTTTGTTTGTGGGTGTTTCACGTGACCCGGGTGTCGGGACGTGATAGTGACAGTTTGCAAGTTACGCTACATGCAGTTGTATACTTTTTCTCCGATTAAAATGCTTATATATCATGTTTTCTGTTCAAACCTTGTTTGCTCGGATAAAAGCATATTTTGTGCTTTTCTTGGTTTACTACATGATATGAATTGTGGATATCTCTGGTTTTAAAATGGTGTTCTTGAAAACGGTGAAAAATGGTAGTTTTGTAAAAAAAATCTCGACAAATAATGTTTTGGAGGTTTGGAGCTAACCCTTGGGGTTGAGTTTCAGTTTTGAAAATGTTTTGTTGAAAACGAAAAAAAATATTTTAAAAATGTTTGGTTTGATCTCCATGTTGATGGATGGATCTATGTTTGTTTTCTCCATGTTGATGGATGAATTTATGTTTGTTTGATCTCCATGTTGATGGATGGATCTTTATACATGTTTAATGTATAAATGTGAAAATATTTTAGTTTTGTGAAATGATTCTCTAGATGTACGGGGATAGCGGGTATGTGGCACGAGTTACTCTCGGTGTAAGTCCAAAAAATGTGAGCAGAGTAGGTGCTTTGTACCTTCGGGTTAGTCCCCATAAATTAAGCCGTTGGGTGCTCTGTACTCTCGGGTTTCGGGCCCGTAACTTGAGTGGTTACATTGTGGTGCTCCGTATAGAACTTGTCGTTACCTAACCGATCCTATGATGTATAGGGATTGGATAATGGGTAAGAGTCTATAGTTGCTACCTCTATCCCCTTGTGACGGAGTCGGTACATAGAAATAATTTTATCTTTCTCCTCGACTGTGTGGCCCGAGTGGAGCATACTATTTTACTGGTTTATTTTCCTTGGCTGTGTGTGTTTCGAGTGAAAAATATCTTTTCTCTTTTCTCGGTGTGTAATCCGAGTGGAAACTAACGTTTTGGTTACTGCTTTTCATTAACTGTGAAAACGTTATTTGCATTGTTGATATTCATAGTTTTGAGGGTGAAAATGTGGGGTTTTATGAATTAAAACTGTTTTGAGGGTCGCATTGGCCTGATGGAAAACTTGTGATTTTGGGTTGAGAAAACCTTTTTGGCTCATGTGGTTGAGTCTGTATGCTTATGATTGCATAACATGTTTTACAATTTTATAGTCTGTTTCTATTGGACTTCGTCTCACGGTGTGAGATTTTACTGTAAAATCTTTTTCAGGTAAGCGTGGTCCTGTAGGTTGATCCGGTGGTGCCCGGAGGTGGCTGATGACAAGTCCCTGTTGTCTTGTTTTGCTAGGTAGTTTATACCTTTCTGTATATATTTCATGTTTAGAGAACATGTTGTAAAACATATGTAATGATTATAGATGTATGCATGTTTTAATGCTTTCGAGAGAACCTTGGGTTGGTTCTTGTTTTTCGTAGTATCTTACTACATTTTTCGTTGTTGGGTTCAACGGTTACAAAATGGATTTTTAAATGGTTTCTGATTCATTTAAACTTTTATGCTTCGAGGATAATTTTTGAAACGGCCTGAGCTTCTTTTAAAATGAAAAGATTTTTCTTATCTCAAAATTTATATTTTATTTTTAAAGGCTTAGCTGGTGGGACCGTAACTGTAGTCATTTGGCTACTCTTTTAAATCAAATAAACCCTCGATAGTATGTTTTTACAAAGGTTTTAGCCTTATTCGGCTTTCTGGTTTTTGCCCCTTTTGTGTTGGGACAGTTTTGTTAGTTGTTGTGGGCTTTCGCGTGATTCGGAGTTTGGGGCGTGACACACAAACTGAAACCCACAAGACAACAAAGAGATGCCAAAGTTGTCAGCCCCATAATTGAAAAATAATGGAAGAGAAAACTTGGCCTACCAAACAACTATAGAACCGAAGGCAAGAATTGTCCAGCCGACCTCAAAAACCGCAGCAAGATTGTCCTGCCAACCTCCAAAAAACTGCAAAATAGGCAAAACTATCCAGCCCTAACCGGAAAGGATTGACCAGCCAACCTTAAAAAAAACTGCATCAGGCCATAATCAAAATAGACCTGCACTGCTTGGATGGTAGTATCATGGGAAGGAGCAAACTACCCCACATAAGCAAGCAGCCCCTCAGAAACCTAAAGAGAACCAACAAGCAAAATAAACAAGTAACCACCACAAAAAACTAAAGATAGCCCTCGAACAGCTAGCCCACAATGCTAGGAACAGCCCCAATCAGCAAGCAAAACACAGTAGGGCCCACAGCCGCCAACAAACAAGAACAGCCAAATGAAGCACCACATAATAGATGCTATGGACAGCCCCCATAGCTAGGAGAAAAAACAAAATACACATACCCTATGTACAAGGGAAAAGGCTACGAACACCCCTCATAGCTAGGAAGCAAAAAAAACAGGAGAGATCCACGAAAAGAGAAGCCATCATGAGACACAGCAACCTCACCGTCGGGACTTCTTCCATTTCGAATACTGTGGCGCTGAAATTTTTATGGTTGTTTTGGAAAACGTTTTAAAAATAAGAAAATTCAAAAATGTTTGAAAAATAATATTTTAACACCTTGAAAACTAAATTTTTAAAATCCATTTTTGTTGAAAATGGAGTCGCCACTTAGTTTTTGAGAAAAATTAAGAAAAATAAAAATGGCTACTAATCTTTAAAACGTTTAACCAGAGGGAAAAAAAAGGGTTCGGGGGCTAAGGTGCGAATCGGGGAAGGTGATAGGCACCTCGTTCGCCTAATCACAAGGTTGGCATTTACTAATCATCATTGGTTCTTTAATAAAATTTCTCAAATGCATGTAAGTAAAGAAAGTTGAGGCCAAGAGAGAACATCGAAAATCGAATATAGAAAATACATAACATATGTACATAGCACTCCAAATTAGAACAAATAAAAGGATAAAATCTTAAGTCCTATGACATGAAATTTCTAACTAAAAGATGCATGAAACACACCCACATACAATTTCATCAAAATGAAATAAACTATCAAAACTTAAATAAAAGAGTAAAACATGATGGAAGCTGTTAAAATTACCTAAACATAGATTTGCTACAAAAGATAAATTAAACTATCCTAAACATACTTTCAAATAAAGAAACTAAAACATGCACTAACATTATCATGATGAATTGGTAGGAGAAATGAGAAATACAAAATAAAATATGCATAAGAAGGACCCTAAAAGAATGTTTATAAAAAGAAACTTATGAAAAGAGTTTTAGAAAACGTTATATTAAGAAAAAAAATTCTAACTACTTACATTTTTAAAAGGAAACAAAAACAAAAGAGAAGAACATTATACTAAAAGGTGAAAAACTAGTTTAAAAGACTTTTTATGATTTTTGGGTTTAACAAAAATGAAAAAAATAATACCAACATTAAAAAGAAAAAGAAAAGAACAAAAGAAAGGAAAGATAAAGCTAATAATAAAAAAGAAGAAAAGAAAAGAGAGTAAAAGGTTAAGAAAGACAATTACACTAATGTTAAAAGAAAAAAAATAAAATAAAATGCTATTAAAAGGAAAATTAAACTGACTAAAAAAAATAAATGGTAGAACATTAAATTAACATAAAAAAAGAGAAGAAATAAAATACTAGAATTAAATGGGTGTAATATTGACAATTATAACTATTTTTATGTAAGTGCTTATATTATAACAATATCAACATTATTTAGTTGTATTGTCACGTTATGTTAGTACTAATTTGAGAAGTGAATTAAAAAAGAAAGACAATGTGATTAGTGTGAATGTGTAAACTAAGAAATTAATTAAAGCAATTAAGTTTAAATGAGGTAATGTGATCAATAAACAAGTTTAACTACATAACTGAAGGAAATGCGTGAATTGAAATTAAATTTAACCCGATCACTCCAAAAGAGAGAAAATTGAGTTAGAAGGATCGGGGATCCAAACGAGGTACGTAGCTTACCGGAGAATCCTCAAGTCGGGGAATGTGCCTCGGTGGTCTAATCCTCAGGCGGTGATCCAAATAAGGCTTCAATGTAGGTGCTGGTAGGTTAGGATCTCGGTATTTCGGCAAGATTTCGGCGTCGAGGCTTGGATTGCTCGGCGACTCGACATAGCTTCTCTTTCTAAACCTCTCTCTAATTTTTTGTCCTTAAAAACGTACCAGAGGTATGGTATTTATAGAGTTCTTCAACCACTGAGTTACTGTCACATTTTAGGGCATGCCAGGCCAATTGGAGTTGGCGATCGCCATAATATAAGTTGGCGGTCGCCATGTTTTTTAAGGGTTTCACAAAGTTCTATAGCGGTCGCCACAGTACAAGTTGGCGGTCAATTATTTGGGGGTGGCGGTCGCCACTTTTGGCTAGGGTTTCCAAGAGGTTCTATTGGCGGTCGCCATAATGAACATGGCGGTCGCCTTACTTGGGCAACAAATTTCGATGGTTTGACAAAATCTCATTGGTTTGAAAGTTTCGGGTTCAAATACTGAGCTTAGATCACTTTTTGAGGATCGTACTGAGGCATCGTTCCACCTGTTTTTATCATCGAATTCGCCTAAGATTAGGCGGGGTCAAATTGGGGTGTCTAAAGTTGCCCCTCTTTGATATAACTTGCTTAGTAATGCGTAATTCAGGTTATATCCAAGATCCAAAGACAACGACCATTTGACCGAGCTGTCAATCTTAGGCCACAAGCACACAGATATATGATGTTGGTCGTACTCGAATTTTCATCGAGCTGCCTACGTACCTCTTTGCTAGGGATCAGACCAAAACGTA
>JAULJZ010020546.1:0-38615 GCA_032270985.1 Heliamphora pulchella
CCCGTAAATTGAGTGGTTGGTGGGTGCTCTGGACCCTCGGGCTTGACCCGTAAATTGAGCAGTTACATTGTCGTGACTCCGTATAGAACTTGTCATTATCAAGCATGTGAGCCGAGGATAATGGATGAGAGTCTATACTTATTACCTTTGTCGGTATGACAGAGTCGGTACATAGGATCTCATTTTACTGTATTATCCTCGGCTGTGTGACTCGAGTGGAGGAAAACTGTTTTACCGTTTTATTTTCCTCGGTTGTATGTTCCGAGTGGGAAAATAATATTTTGATTCCGGTTGTATGATCCGGGTGAACAAAGATCATGTTTTTTGTTACTGTTTTATTACAGCTTTTCCTTATCTTTGGCATGATATCTGTTAAGATGATATGCATAGTTTGAATGATAAAAATGGAGATTTTATGAGATAAAACCGTTTTTGAAGCATATGTTGGCTTGGTGGAAAACTTGTGATTTTTGAGAGAAAAATCTTTTTGGCTTTCGTGGTCGAGTTAGCTCCCACCATATGATTGTATAGCCTGCTTTACAGCTTTATTGTCTTTTCCTATTAGGCTTTGGCTCACGGTGTGGAATTTTACTGTAAAAATATTTTCAGGGAAACATATGGAGTTGACCTAGAGACTTGTGGTGATGGAGAGCTTGCTGTAATTTTTCTATTTTGGACATGTACTTATACATGTGATACCTGTTTCAGAAGGCTGGTTTTGTACGCCTTTCGGCGATATATTTATTCATGTATGAGTTTGTATGATTTCTGTTTATGAGAGATAAACTTGAGGATCTTTATTCAAATGTTGTATAATTTTGAGTTGATGATTTTCCAACTGTAAATCTTATTTTCATAAACGATTTTGGTAGACTTTCATGTGACCCTGTTGTTTGGGGCGTGACAAATATTGTGCTCCAACGAGAAGTAAAGATCTAATTTTGGTTATTTTAATTTAGTGACAACTTCATAATGTTTTATGTTTTATCTAATAATATGGGGAGCTCAATTGTATGAAAATGTCCTCGACAGATAAAAAATAAAGTCAAATTTTTTTAAAAAAAAACCTTAGACTTTCAGTCACCATGCCAATATAAAAAATTTAGCAAAAAACATAGGATAAATATTTACAACTCAAATAATGTGAATTAATCATTATCATTAAAAAAAACAAAAAAAACAATTATCTTCGAAACTTACCATTGCGCACATGAACCATTTCTGAAACATTATCATGCAACCGATATATTTCTATCAAATAGCATATACAAGATTTAGCAAAAAGTATATGATAGACATTTACAACTCAAATCATATGAGTTAATCATTATCATTAAAAAAAAAATTATCTTCAAAACTTACTATTCGACGTGAACTATTTCTAAAATACTATCATGCAACTGATATGTTTATGTTAAATAGTATATAAAAAATTTAGCAAACATCATAGAATAGACACGTGAACTATTTCTAAAACATTGTCATGCAACTTATATATTTCTGTTAAATACCACGATTTTTTTTTGCTATTTTATTGAGACACTCTTTAAAATTGGGATCATCATGATCTTCCTAGCCAGAAATAATCAACTCTTTTTTTGTGCTAACGGGGCAATTTTACCAATAATTTTTTGATGATTCATCCTGTTCAACTCAAATTCAAACAAATTAAAATAAATAGTATTTATGGAAATTAACTTTAAATGACACATGTCATCCATCATTTTCAAATATATAAGGAGATTTTGTGAGAGTGTGTACCAAAACTTTAATTAATAAAATACTTTTTCTCTCTAAATAAAGCAATTTTTAATAAAACTATATTTTCAAAAAGAAGCTAAACATTTTATTATAATTAATTAAAAATAGCTAGGAAGAAGCATGGGACTTTCATAAATAAAACATTACATAGGAGATGATGCTTGCTGAAAATAGAGCATTACGAAAAATAGGAATTTTGTTGAAATTTTTTTTGACAAACCGGCGTTGAAAGAGCTGATGATTGTTGGGAGGCAAACACTACGAAAAATCCAAAATTTGCAAAATACTACGGAGAAACAAAATATTATAGAAAATCTTTTTAGAAAAAACATACAGAAGAAGAGCAGATTATGTTACCTAGATATAATTTCAGAGAACACTGAAAAAAGGCGTTGGAGGATACTACGAAAAAATAGACGTTGAAAGAACAGATGATTGTTGGGGCGAGAACACTGCGAAAAACTCAAAATTTGCCAATTACTACTGAAAAACAAAACATTATAGGAAAGTTTTAAAAAAACCATACAGAAGAATAGCATATTATGTTACCTGGATATAATTTCATAAAATACTGAGAAAAGGCAATGGAAAATAGAGAACATATGATTTCTCAAGAGAGAGAGGCGTTTGAATATAAAGAATAAATTGATGAGGATTAATGAGATAAGTAATGAATAAAAATTGATGTTTGAATGGGATTAAAATGGTGAACAAAAAATCTGTGTAGATATATCTTGGATCTTAGATTAGGATGAACGGAAATTTCGATTAGGATGAGTTTCTAAATCTGTTGTTAAATTGGGATTAGATCAAGTTAGAACTAATTTTATAATCGAATATCTTTTTTTTATTATGAATATATATATATATATATATAAAACAAAATAGGGTTTTCACCTGGAGAACTTTTAGATTAGGATGAGTTCCCGAATCTATTATTAGATTAGGATTCGAATATGTGAATTAGTTATTTTGTAATTATTGTTTTAATTAAAATTGAACTTAATATGTTGAAACTGATTTTCTAATTGAATATCTTAATTTTTTTATTATGAATATCTTAATTTTTTATTCAATAAATAAAATAGTATTAGGATATATCTTAATTTTTTATTATAAAACTCTACATGTATTGGGTTTCTTATGAATTCATGACTCTAACTCAACCCAAATACAATTAAATATAAACCTAAAGTTCGACAGAATACAAGACACACACCCAATATAATTGGTCCATGATCATGGTGCTAAACCTCTCTATAAGCTTCCCCCACGCCGTTTGGCGTTCTTTTTGTGCTTTAGAAACACTTTGATTGCGTTGTGGCGATGCATCCTCCACTCCAATTAGCAAGTATTCAACTTAATTTCAAGTAGTTGTGTCTAAAAAATTGAATCCCTTGCTAATCTTGAGGTTAATTAAAATTGATATTGAAGATCTTGTTACCTAACATACTCTATCTTTAAAAATTTGAATTGAATGATGAACATTTCTAAAGAGATAGAGATAAAGAGAGATAGACAGAGAGTAAATGTCACTCCTATTACAAGAAAAAACACTTACGGCGATGACTTTTCTCGACGAAAACAAATATCGTCGCGCAAAGTTTGCTTTTGCAGACAAATTACCAAATTTCTTGTCTTATAGGCTGCCAACGTTTCATGACAAACCAACTTGTTGCCGAATTATAACTTTTGTGCGATAAATTATATATGTCGTCGTGAAAAATATTAAAAATTTGCGCTAAAGTTGAAAAATTGTGCGGGGGTGTAAAATGCCCTTGCACGACAAGCTAGGCTTGTCGCGGATACTTGCAAAATAGCCTTCGCGGATACTTGCAAAATAGCCTTCCCCCTTCATTCCCCCCCCCCCCCCCCTATACTGTTCCAACCTCTAGGTCTATCACACCACCCCAAGAGTTTCACCCTTTCTAAAGAAGGCTAAGACCACTGCTACCTCTCGTCGTCGCCGTTTGGCTCTCGTTGTCGCCATCGTCACTTAGCTCTCACCGTCGCCGTTTCCACCTGGCTCTTATCGGACCCATCTGCTTGATTCTCTCTATCGTCGCTACCTCTCGCCGTTGTTGCCATCATCACTTGCCTCTTGTCGTCGTCACTAGCTGCCTTTCTCTCTTCACTGTTGTCGTTGCCATCGTCGCTTTTCTCTTGTGTGACTCACCTACCTCGCCTTAACAACTTAATTCCATAACAAATGTTTAGATCTCTGAGAAAGACGCATTTGAGAGACAAAGAGTTGGATCTCTATCTGAGAAAGACCCATTTGAGAGAGGTTTGGCCTTATCTCATTTGGTTTGTTGCAGATCTCATTTCCAATGTTGATAATATAAATATTTATCTATTGGTAACTCGTGACTAGAACTTGATATAAACAATTTGTGTGCTATTTATTATGATTGTGTTAAAGAGTGATTTCAAAGCCAAGTCTTATTTAATAAATATCTATCATTGTGTGTGTATTTGTTTTGCTAATGTCTCAGTTAAATTTGTTCTAATGTTCAAATGAAGAATCCAATCACAGTTTCGGAGTTTTCAGAAACACAATGAGATTTTCATGATCTGATATTGCTATAAAAGTTCTTTAGATGCACTTTGTTTTTAGCTTAGTACTCAAAAGTTGCCACCAATTGGCCCTAAATTTTGCTCAAACACACGGTTTTAGACTAAAAAAAAGTTGTGAAAACAAATGGCACGTCAATAGCACGTCCGGTTAAAGAGTTAGAAGGAAGTTTGAGAAACTAAAAACTTAAAAAAATCGTAATTATGCCGTCAGAGGTCAAAACTCAAAAGTTGCCACTAATTAGCCAAAAATATGCTCAAACACGTGGTTCTAGAGTAAAGAAAGTTTTGAAAACAAATAGCACATCAATAGGACGTCCGATTAGAAAGTTAGAAAGAAGTTTGAGAAACTAAAAACTTAAAGAAACAGTAATTATGCCATCGGATATCAAAACTCAAAAGTTGCCACCAATTGGCCCCAAAAGAACATCATATTGATGTGGCAGTTGTTAAATCCTACAATTTTCCTTAGCTTATAAATTTTATTTTTACTAATTCAATTGAGTGTAATGGTTGATTATGAGTGTTTAATAATGAATATTTTTATAACAGATACTTTGTGGAGGCAGGAAATGCTACTTTGAAGTGATGAGGTGATCAATTTATTTTGTTTGATGATGTAATGAGAAATATTTTATTATTTACGTAGACACTTATAATACGTTTCATATTTTGTTTGAAACATATTTATTTAATTAATTTGGGTATTTTGTGGAAAATATTATTGTTTTTATATTTTTGTTGGATGGAATTGATGGTAAATTATTCATTGGATGAAATTGATGGTTGAATATTTGTGCGAGATTTTTATGAATGACAAAAGTTTCTGTATTTATAGGTAAATGAAATATTCCAAAAATTAAAATAAATTTTCTATTCTTCTGAGTTCCAGTAGTACGAGTTGTATCGTAGACAAAAGTGGTGGTAGTTTGAAGTTATGTTTTTTTGCGGCAAATAGTTCGTTGGCAAAGATAATGACAAATTGTTTGATTGGTTCCTTTTGCGACGACTATATCATCGGCAAAGAATAACCATTGGCGACGATTAACGCTTGTCGGTGATGAGTAATCATGAACGGCGACATTTTCATAGTGGAAAGAGATCAATTCACGACGATAAAATTATCGACAAAGACTAATCATTAACGATGATTGCCCGTTTCGTAGGGGTAGACCTTCCCGGACGGAGGATGTGCGACGATTGATCTAATTGTCGGTAAAAAGTAATAGCGACGCTTTTCTTCCTTTGGTGACGAACTTTACTGTTGGTAAAAATGTATTTCCTTGTAGTACTCATTCCCACTATCGTTATCTCACCCCAGCAACCGAAACCAACTCCTACCCCCAATAGTTGCCAAACACAATATTTTATTACTAAAAAAGTACGCATCGTCAAACCTTCCTCTCTCTCTCTCTCTCTCTCTCTCTCTCTCACTCCCGCCACAATTTCAATGGAAAACTCTCAAATTACTCCCATCACCACACACGGTGGCCGCTATACCCATCACCACCACCACATGCCATGGCTACCAAAAACCACTGCTATCACCACTCGCACCTTGCCCACTTTATTTTTTACTTTATATTTCCTTTATAAATAACTTGTACCCAATACATAAATAGTTGCATGTAGCCCCTCCCCTCTTTGATTAGTTGAATTAAAATTTAAATGGGTGTTTTAAATCTTTTATTTATAATTAGTTTTTGGAAAACAATCATGTCGATCCAAGGGTAAAAAAGTACGAAAAAAAAGTTTTAAAAAAAATGATTTTTGGTAACGGTAGTTTTGCAATAAAACCGATAACAGAAAATCTAAAATCTGAAGAGAATTGTCTGTACATTTAATTAATGTGGAAATTAAAGCAATTTACCCATTAAATAATATTTTATATTTGGTTTCTTTTTGGCCGGCAAGTGATCGAGCTAATTGGAATTACGAGAACACGCCTTAAGTGCCTTGGAGACACCTGCTGGTGCTGGACGCAACAAAAGCCTTTTTTAAGTGATTTTGTTTTCTGGTGATTGGTGGGGAAGACATTACCATGATTTGGATAAGAATCATCGTACAACAACCTTAATCCCTTACACAACAATAATTATTTTATTATTATCTTATAAGATCTAAAATTTTGATATCTACCTATTTGTCTCTTATCTATATTTATATTTGCTTTATACTAGCATAAGTCCTACCTATGCATGTAATACTCCATTTTATATGCAAAATATAAAAATTAAGTTTGGTATTTAAAGAAATTTGTAAACTATTACTAATAATTTCGCTTCAGTATTTTGAGTTGCGTTGTTTGGCTCTTTATTCAATTTATTGGTCAAGTGGTCTATTTTGGTCGTTAAAAATGGTATCAGATCCAACCCTAACTTCTGTAATAGGCTCTATGGTAATGTGGATAGAGAAGTAAATGCTCCGAATATAGGTAGAGGCTCTGAGATTGTATATTTTGTGCATACTTATGAGATACTCTGTATTCGCTAGTGGGCTGCTATTCATATCCCAACTAGAGAAAAAAGTAAGCCACGCGATGATGGTATTACGTATTTGTGTAGAGAATATTGTAATACCTCATCCCATATTTGTGGGAGATATAAATCAAGTCTGGTATATAAACAAATTAGTGGGTTAATACTAATAACTTGATTTTAGTATTTTGAGGTGCGTTGTTATGCTCTTTATTCAAGTTATTAGACAAGTGATCCACTTAAGTCGTTACAATGCATGATTTACTTTATGTTAATTATATATTTAAAATATATTTTTATAGTTGTACGTGTAATAAAAATATTCAAACTTGTGTTTTTACACATTGTTGTTACAATAATTTCTACCTAACATAATTCTCTAAAAAATATATTTTATTGAGTTTATATTGATTTCAATTAGTGATGAATCTTTTTTTTTCACCTGTATAGTTCATTATATTTAATTTTCTTTAAGTTTTCACTAATTGAGTATACTTTTTCTTAATTATGTATAAGTAATACTTTGTATTTTTCAAAATAATTGTATAGTATAACGTAATTTGCTCATTAGAACTATTTTCAAAAATTCACAAATTAAGGTGTTAACCAAAGACCCAAAAAAGTTATTTTAAAAATACTTATATATATGCTTGATTATGAGGGGATCCATAAAGAAAGAAAATTCTCATAAATTATGATGCTGTTTTTAAAAGATTTTTAAAATTTTTGAATTAATAGTTGGCCAATAGGATAAATTGTTTAGTTTCTTTGAAAAGGCAACTATAATGTTTAAAATTCAACTTAAAAAATTGAAAAGAGTAATTATAATGTTTGAATTCAAAAAGCCTATCTACCTTTGATTTTAAATTTTGATCAATCTTTTTTTAACATTTAGTTGCATACTAATTTTTTATGCTGAAAAAATTATAAAGTCTAAAAAAATTAATTGGGACTTTGGAGTTAAAGGCCTAATATTTTTTTGTTTCATAGAACAGTATAATGAGATAAACAGTTTCTAAATAATTATATGTAAACATATTTTAATTGTAAGTTTTAAAAGGATCAAAATAAAAATTTGAGCCAATTATATAGTGCCACTTATTTTGTTTAGTGTAGTTTAAAATGATAGAAATGTGAACTAATTAAGGATAAAGTTATGTTTATTTTGAATTTTAAAAAAATTAAATACTTTTTGGCCTAATCAAATGGTGCCACTTAATTTTTTCCAAATGTAGTTGAATAGGTAGTAATTTGTTTCAATCAAACCATGATTACATTAATTTCAAATTTTATGAAAATTAGAATTAAAACACAGACCAATCAAATTGTACCACATTTTTTAATATAAAGATAGTATAAGTTTTAAAAAAAAAATCAGGATGAAACTTAGGCTCCCTATGTTTCGATGGAAAATATTTTTTGCAATCTCTAGTGTTTAGTATGACGAAAATTAAAAATCAACAAAATATATTTTCAAAGTCAATAGAAAATAAGTTTATTTTGGTAAAAAACATTTTTCATTTTTTATGGCGAAAAATATTTTTCACACTCACCATTGGGTGTCTAAGGGCCGAAGGTTGGGGATCAAGGGGTCCAGGGGTCATAGGGTCTTGTAGTTCGGGGGTCGCCAAATTCAAGGGCTTGGGGTCTATAGGTCTTGGGGTCTATGGGTCCCGGGATCATTAGGGTCTAGGGGTCCTAGGATCTCAGAAGTTTAGGGTCCAAGGTCTCGGGGTCTCGGGGTCTCGGGGTCTCGACGGTCCTAGGGTGCTGACAGTCTAGGGGTCCATGGTTTCGGGATCCTAGGGGTTTGGGGGTTCGGGATCTCGAGATCCTTGTGATTTAAGGATGCCGAGGTCTGAGGTCTTGGGGCCTAGGGGTCCAAGGGTGTACGGTCTCATGTCTTGGGGGCCTGGGGTCCTAGGGATCTAGGGTCTTGGGATCCTGGTGATCCGTTTGGTCCCAGGGTCTAAGGTCCAAGGGGTTCAGGGATCCCGAGTTCTTGGGGTCCTAAGGTTCCCGAGTCTTGGGGTCCTAGTAGTTCGAGGTCCTAGCGATTTAGGGTCCTAGGTGTCCAGGGGTGCGGGGTCTTGAAGTCTTAAGGTTTGGTGTCCTGGGGGTCTAGGGTCCCGAGTCTCTGGTCTCGGGATCTCTGTGATCTAGGGTCCATTGCGTTCAAAAATCCCGAGGTCTCGTGGGTCTAGAGGACATGGGTCCTGGGTTCCTGGTGGTCTAGGGTTATAGGGGTTCAGGGGTCCTAAGGTCTCGTGGGTCTAGTCTACAAGACCAGGGTTTTAGGGGTCCAAAGGTCCGGGGGTCTAGGAGTTCGTGGTCCCGAGGGTCCCGAAAGTCTTGGGTCATAGTGTTCTAGGGGTCTAAGGGTCCCGAGGGTCCTGGGGTCCTAAGTTCTCGAGGTCCCAAGGATCTTGGATCCCAAGATCCCAAGGGTCCCAAGGTTCAAGTTTTTAGGGTCCCAAGGGTCTTGGGTTCTCGGAGTCCTAGGGGTCTCGGGGTCCAGTGGTTCTGTGTTCCCGGGATCCCGAGGATTCGGGGGTTTGTGGTCTGGGTCTGGCAATCTGAGTGTTTGGGGATCTAAGGGTCACTGCCACCAACGCCGCCATTACTCTCTTCAAATATCTCCGCTTATTGCATTATTTCTTTGGTATTAAAACTACTTCTACATCTAGTGGTTTGCATATATCCCAACATGGTTATATCATTGATCTTCTATCCAAGGTTGGCATGAGCGATTGCAAACTAGTTAGTTCTAACCCCAAGTTCCACCACCATTACTCTCTCCAAATATGGTGGTCATCCTCTTTTCGATCCCACACAATATCACCAGGTGGTGGTTGCTCTTCAATACCATACCCTTACACAACCTGATATTGCTTTTGCTGTTAACAAAGCATGCCAATTTATGCATTTGCCTACTGATATCCATTGGAGTGCCATAAAACATATTTTATATCTCAAGTACATTATTCATTATGGCCTCTACTTTTGCAAAACAGTCACATTTATCCGTCGAAGTCTATTCAGATGTCGATTGGATTGGATGTGTCAATGATCATCGATCGACTGGAGGGTTCACGATTTTCCTTGGCAACAATCTTATTTCTTGGTGCTCTCATAAGCAACACACAGTTGCTCAAACCTCTACAAAATCTGCATATAAATTAAAGCACTAGCAGATGCGGGTAATGGAATTGCCTTGGATTCAATTTTTGTTATTTGAACTTGGCGTTCCTCTTCCAAGTGCTTTAATTCTTTGATGTCCTAATGTTGGTGCTGTTAGAGTTGTATACTGAAAATTATAGAATTTTTTTGTTTTAGTATTTAATTTTATTTTAATAAAATTATTATTTTTTATTTTATGAGAATCTTAATGAGTAATGTATGCAATATAATTTTTTTAATGTTATGCATGGATGTCCTTTAGTCTGTATAGTATTTAATCTGATTTGTAGAGTACGGCTTGCACATAGAAGACCAGATTATAGGTTCTTGTAAAATACAAGTATTTGTTCACAGTTTAGATAGAAATAGACAAAGCATCGGTATGACTGTTGCACAGAGTTTTAGTAGGCCTGTCTTGGTTACGAAAAACAGATAATAGCGTCGTCTATTATTCCGACTCTCTGTACTAGTACACTTTCTGTGCATTGAATGGGACAATATTGGAGTAATTAATTTTATACTGACTATAATAATTAATTTACATCCCAAAGTTATTATGAGTGCTAATTCTCTTAATCCCGAAATAAATATTATTTGTGTATATTTCATATTCGTTGTTTTGATTCATTAGAGGGTGTGATCTTTTATGGGTCTATAGTCCCGGTGAGTTAGATAGCGGTATTAATTACATAGTGAATATTAATTATTGGCAAAATTCACGTCTCGATTGTTCGGGATTGACGATACCCCCTTAAGAAAGTTTATAAGTTTTAACCGGGTCAAACCCTGCAGGTGGATTTGATTATTCGACGGTTAGATAATTTAAGCGAAAGAGCTTAAGAAATTTTAAAAATACCGATTAAATTAAATTATCAGTAATTAAATTTAATTAGCGGGTATTGAGAATCTTAACGTGGGGAGATGAGTTAAGCATTTAATAACAGGAGATTAATGCAAATTGGTCTTAAGATTATGGCTAAGAGTGTAGTTACAATTCTTTAGTGGTATGAACTGTAACTTAGTGTTTTATTAAAATTGTAAAAATTGTTGCAAGGTTTTCATAATTACAGAAATTGCTATGAGGTTTGCATATTTGCAAAAATTGCTGGATGGGTATCTGGGTTACATTAGAAGTCAATGTCATAATTACTCCACAGGTCCCTGCTATAACCCTATAAATACGCGAGTAGGCTGAACCAAATTCAAAAGTTATCTTTCAACACTAAGGTTGTCCAGGTTTTGTCGGTTTCAGTTCTCGAAGGATCGTAACCCACACTACGTTCGGGAATCGCATCGAAAATATAGTAGAAGGTCTAATCGGAGCTTCAACTCGTGAAATCAAAATTCGTAGTTAGAGAATTGATCAAAATGTATTTATCTAAATTAACTGTGGTGGCATGGGTTTTATTTTTGATCGTTCGAAATCAAAAAGTTTTTTATCTGAAGCCTGTTTCAACGATTATCAGTTTAGGTTTTATTTTTCAAAAACTCATTTACAATTCAATGATCTTGACAGTTAGCCTCCAACAATTAGTATCAGAGCCATTTTTATTATGCTTACGATTAATCGAGGGGCCAGGTAGATTTAGAACTGTACTAACTTTGTTTTGCAGGTATTCTAATCCCGATTTTATAATTATTTTTTTTATTCATGTTTGATTGAATTGTTGAATGATGATTATAATTTATTTTTTAATCATGAGGGTTGATTGTGATAGCTTAAGTTTTTTTAGTTTGAATGTGAGTCTTCGAAACATAAGTTTTCGATGTAAAAGTTTTTATTTATTTTTAAATATTATTTAGAATATTTAAGAACAAATCTGAATATCTAAGAACACGAATAACAGGAGGCGGCTTTGGTACAGTTTTGAAATAGGTTTTTTCGGTATGTTTTCTGTGGATTTTATACAGTAAAAATAGCAGCAAAATATGTCTGAAATTGCAGCAAAAACATCGGCAAAAATAGCCCACGGGCTGCAGCTTTGGCCGGTGGCTCAGGACCCGTTTTTAGCATGGTTTTGTGACTTTTTTGGGACGAATTTTGAGCAATTTTTGGGCACAAAATAGCAGTAAAATAAGATAAAAATAGTTCAAAAATATAGCAAAAACCTAAACCAAAAATAGTTAAAAAGCCGCGGCATAGGTGGCGACTATAGTCGGTTGTCCAACCTATTTCGGGACTCCATTTTGAGGCTTTTTGGGATTGTTTTTTAGACGTTCTTTGAGGCATCATATTGCTGGATATTAGTGTTAAAATCAGTAAAAAAATGGAAGCCAAAACAACTAGGAACAAGTTGAAACAAGCAGTACAATAGTAGTGGCGGTGGGTGGTGCGGCGCAGCGGGCTTTTGATGGCAATTTTTGGATTGTTTTTGAATTAGTTTTTTTTACAGAAAAATAGTATATTTTATAAGTTACGTTCCAGAAAAATAGTATATTTTTGAATCAGGTTTTTTTTACAGAAATTTGGCGGCACAGGCTGGCGGCGGGCTGGTGGTTTGGCGGTTTGGCTGGCGGTGGTGGCTGATGGTTCGGGGTCTTAGCGTTTGTTTTTATGATGATAACTAATATGATATGTGTTGTATATCTATAACACTGATTATCGAAGAATCCTAATAGGATTTAGATGCCGATAAGCAGCTTTCTACAAGAATTGAAAGACTAGAAGCTTATCTATTTATAGGAAACTAAAACTCTTTAGAATTTTATTTTTATTATAAAATTGGGATATATACATATCTTGCATTTATATTTTTTTAAACTGCATGGATGATGTATATCTGTTTTATATATTCCTGTTAATTTAATTAATTCAAAAAATTTAGTTTTAATTAAAATTTTATAAAAGAAAAGAAAAGAAAATTTTTTTAATTAAAAGTTTTAAATTAAATGAAATTTTTTTAGATATTTTATTTTTTATAAAATAACATGTTTAAGATGATTTTTTATTAAATCGGATATCTTAGAAAAACGTAAAAATTAATTCCGAATTTTAAGTTAATTAAATAAAAAAATATTTAATTTTAATAAATTATTATTTTTAAAAAATATGTAACGTAAAAATAAAATAATTAAATACATTTAATTACTATCTTAGCTGAAAAGCTAAACAAAAAACTGTGCATTCATTGAATATTTTATTTTTTACGCATTAAAACACAAAAAGATGATTCGGCAAACTGAAATTTTTGGAATCGTGTTCACGAAAAGATGATTTGAATTCTTTCATATCGTGTAGTTTTTAAAATTAATAAGTTTATTTTAATTAAATAGATTTTTATAACCCTCAAAATTTTTTTTTAAAATCTAAGTGGAAGAGAATTTATTCACAAATAAATTTTGCGGTCTCCATCACAATTTGTAGGTGATGCAATTAATTCTGCGTGTTGTTAGTAAGGTTTTCCTTCCCATCGGACAGATTAATTGCGATATCGCAAGTATGAACCTCCTTTAGAGATAATTCTGAATAATTGTTAGTGTCACGCCCCAAAATCCAGGCCACGTGAAACACCCATAAACAAACAACCACAACACTCAGCCCGAGATTACACTCACAAAATAAACCATACATGCATTGTATATAAACGCCAAACGGCATACATTACACAGCTCCAACGCTGAGAAACATGTATTAAGCATACATGATACAGATAGAAATAAAAAGGAAGACTATAACTCATCCACCTCTTCAGCGCCTCCAGATCAACCTGCGTGACTAGTACCTGAAGAAAAGCAAATCCCACATCGTGACCCAAGGCTCAGCAGAAACTAGACAAGCATACAATATAAACAAAACATGCTAGGAAATCGAAGTGCAGTTTTAGATTCTCTTTCAAGCCTCAAAATAGTTTTCACATGCAAGGGAAAGCGATGATACAAATCATCTTTTGACTCACTCACAGGAGTCTCGAAAAGACTTTAAAAACGTTTCTTTTGAGATCGCGATTCACACGACTCTTAAAAATAATTTGAAAATTGTTCTATCCGTCCCGTAGTACAGTTTATGCAAACCATGTAACTTCTCGGGTTCAACCCGAGGGACTACAGTCCTAACATACGCATCTTCTCGACCTCAAGCCGAAGGACCGCCGCCCCCACCCATGCGTCTTCTCAGCCTCTCGCCGAAGGACCGCTGCCCCAATGCATCTTCTCGGCCTCCAGCCGAGGGACTGCCGCCCCAACACATGCATCTTCTCGACCTCAAGCTGAGGGACTGCCGCCCCAACACACGCCAAGTTAACCAGGGTTAACATCTACAGAATCACAAACTTGTCTATCCCATTCCAAATACATATGCAAACCTAAATCAAGATTTAATGCATAAAATCACGTATCAACACGACGTTCCACAAACCCCGTCACATGCCTATAAAACTCTAGGTTTTAAAGTATAAACCACGTTACACATAACGTTATCATAGCCATGTAATCCACTTACATATTTCGTACACAAATAAATTAGAGTTATAAATGCACGTAACCAGTTATAAATGCACATAGCCACATATAACTTCACATCATGACGCCACCCGTCATATAACCCGATACGACATCACATGCCACACACATCGTCATTCAATACCCAAATGACCCATCCACTCACCGGGATAACCAAAACCAAAACCTAACCCAGAGGCCAACACAGCTCAAGCACTCAACCACCGCTCGAGCGGTCCCCAACTGACATAACACACTGCCATAACCCTGCACGAGCGCACAACCACCACTCGAGCGGTCAACCACCAACCCAACACTCTGGCACCACCCCGCTCGAGCGCACGACCACCACTCGAGCAGTCAACACTGGGAGAAAACTCAAACCGAGAAACAAAACCAAACCCTCACACGCAACGATGCACGAACCACCACGCACACAACCGTGCACCAACAGCCCGCATGAAATGACCAACACCCTCTGCGTGACTTCAATTGACAGGACCCCATAATCTAATCAACTAAAATCACTAGAGGAGAGCAGTCGATCAAGCCCTATAACCCAATCGATCGAGAGGCCACCACACGATTCCCGAAGCCACCACACAACCAACCGAACCCCAAAAAGAATCCACATGTATTTGAATCGACTAATTCCCATAAATTAATCAATTGAATACCATAGGACATCAATTGGAAACGAAAGAACCAACCACCAAACCACAAAACACCAACAAACTCCCATGGGACTAACACGACAAAAACGAACTCACACATGTCTAACACGGCAAACACGAACCCACACATGCCCAACACGGCCAACACAAACCCACAACACCTACCAGAACACCACAACACCCAACGAAACACGAAATTAGGTTAAAGGGCCAACAAGGATGAAAAACAACCTTTTCCCAAATATTCGGCCAAAAACGGGTGAAAAACGGTTTGGAAATCTTGACACACCTTCACTCTTTTGGTAATAACTTTTTCTACAAAAAGAATTTTAAAGTGGGAGAGGTGTCATTGGAAAGAGGACTTCCCGGGCTTCAATTTGAGTACAAGAACAATCCAATTTGGAGTCAGGATGAGGGAGATAACATCAAAACAAAACGGCTCAGTGCTGCCAAATCGCTCTAGCGGACATCGGGCGCTCGAACGAGCTACCACCCGAGAGAAACCCAGAATTTCTGTTCTTGAGTGTTCTTGGCCCCCAAACTCTCAAACACTCACAAATCACCATCTCAACCACAAATCTAAGCCTTTAAGCACTATCTCGACATCCTTGGATGTGCCCAAACCCGAAACTACCATAAAATCTCGAAAAGAAAAACTCAAAACCCGATTTCTTCCACCGAAATCGACACAAAAAACCCCATTTTTAATCAAAACCCGATTTTCTTAAAACAAAGTCAGATCTACAGCAATCTAACCATTAAAAATGCACACGATTACACGTAACACCCTTATAAGACATGAGAGTCTAGGATCCAACCTCGGTAAGTTAAAAACTCGACGCCTTGAACCACGTGCAAAACTGAGCTTCGGCAAAATCAAAATCTGATCGGATGGTTGCGCAGCCCTCGATACCGATACCAAGAATTCGTAGTCTAATCGTCGAAAACCAAACCCCGGGCCCCGAGAACATAGAGTGAAGGCAGAGAGAAAAAAGAAGAAACTTAGGAGTTAAGTTTTGAAAATATCTTTTGAAAATATATAACTCCAGATATTTATAGGCCTCCAAAATATCTTTTTTTAAAATTTTTCGAATATTGCGCCACAACGGCCCACTACCCCAGGAATCTACCCCGTATGCATATCTAACTCCGATCATGCATTTAAACTCATAAAAACATGTAGAAATGAAAACACCAAACGTGCGTCGAAAAACACAGAAAAAGAAAACGGGTTAGGGTCTCACAACTCTATCCCTTTTAAAGAAATTTCGTCCCCGAAATTCAACACAAGGCCAAAAGAAAACAAACCATCGATCGCAATCGACACAGACATACAAGATAGTCAGCCAAACCATTCCTAAGATATAGTCAAACAAGGTCAGGCATCCTAAACAATGGCCAAATATCTCAAAGACTCGGCATTTACAACCCACCCCAACCTCACATCCTCACAAACCGCTGTCTCAACACAGCACACCACCCACGGAGTCCACCACCAACTCCAAACCCATGGTCACAACCTCGAACACGGCCTTGCCCTCTCCGCGCAAACATCATGTCTATATAAAAAGGACAGAACATGAGATGCAGCACATAGCATAAACCACATAAGCATGCTAACACATAAGCACATAGGTTCATGAGAAACAAACTCCACATACCGAGGAGAACCGACAAGAATGACGCGTCAATCTGGATGACCTACTCAGATTCTCTGCTAGAATTCACGTCAGCTAAACGTGTTTCTAACTTGGCTCCAAAGTTTGTTAATTCAAACGCCCAAAGGCAGGACTAATTAATCTCACAGTTCAACCCCCATGCTCACATATACACATCGTTCACATATCTAACATGCTAACACGTACATGTTATCAAAGCATCTAAACACATACTATCAAGTACACGCAATCAACCTCACATGGGATACACCCTATTCCCACAGCTCATAGGTATTTGAACCGAGAGCTCTGATATCATTTTGTCAAATCCCAAACTCCGGGCCACGTGAAACACCCATAAATAAACAACCACAATACCCAGCCCGAGATTACACTTACAAAATAAACCATACATGCATTATATATAAACGCCAAACGGCATACATTACACGGCTCCAACGTCGAGAAACATGTATTAAGCATACATGATACAGATAGAAACAAAAAGAAAGACTATAACTCTTTCACCTCTCCAGCACCTCCAGATCAACCAACGTGACTGGTATCTGAAGAAAAGTAAATCCCACACTGTGAGCCAAGGCTCAACAGAAACTAGACAAGCATGCAATATAAACAAAACATGCTAGGAAATCGAAGTGCAGTTTTAGACTCTCTTTCAAGCCTTAAAATAGTCTTCACATGCAAGGAAAAACGAGGATACAAACCATCTTTTGACTCTCTCACAGGAGTCTTGAAAACAGTTTGAAAATGTTTCTTTTTATATCGCGATTCACACGACTCTTAAAAATAATTTAAAAATTGATTTATCTGTCCTGTAATGCAGTTCATGCAAACCATGTAACTTCTCGGGCTCAACCCGAGGGACTACAGCCCAAACATACGGGTCTTCTCGACCTCAAGCTGAAGGATCGCCGCCCCCACCCATGCGTCTTCTCGGCCTCTCGCCGAAGGACCGCTGCCCCAATGCATCTTCTCGGCCTCCAGCCGAGGGACTGCCGCCCCAACACATGCATCTTCTTGGCCTCAAGCCGAGGGACTGCCGCCCCAACACACGCCAAGTTAACCAGGGTTAACAACTAAAGAACCACAAACTTGTCTATCCCATTCAAAATACATATGCAAACCAAAATCAGGATTTAATGCATAAAACCACGTATCAACACGACATTCCACAAACCCCGTCACATGCCTATAAAACTCTAGGTTTTAAAGTATAAACGACGTTACACATAACGTTATCATAGCCATGTAATCAACTTACATATTCCGTACATAAATAAACTAGAGTTACAAATACACGTAACCAGTTATAAATGTACACAGCCATATATAACTTCACATCATGACGCCACTCGTCACATAACTCGATACGACATCACATGCTACACATACCGTCCTTCGATACCCGAACGACCCATCCACTCACCGGGATAACCAAAATCAAAATCTAACCCAGAGGCCAACACAGCCCAAGCGCTCGAGCACTCAACCACCGCTTGAGCTGTCCCCAACTGACATAACACACTGCCACAACTCCGCTCGAGTGCACAACCGACCCAACACTCTGGCACCGACCCAACACTCTGGCGCCACCCCGCTCGAGTGCACGACCACCACTCAAGCAGTCAACGTTGGGAGAAAACTCAAACCGAGAAACAAAACTAAACCCCCACACGCAACGATGCACAAACCACCACGCACACAACCGTGCACCAACACCCCGTATGAAATGACCAACACCCTCTTCGTGACTTCAATTGACAGGACCCCATAATCCAATCAACTAAAATCATTAGAGGAGAGCAGTCGATCAAGCTCCATAACCCAATCGACCGAGAGGCTACCACACGACTCCCGAAGCCTTCACACAACCAACCGAATCCCAAAAAGAATCCACAGGTATTTGAATCAACTAATTCCGATAAATTAATCAATTGAATACCATAGGACGCCAATTGGAAACCAAAGAACCAACCACCAAACCACAAAACACCAACAAACTCCCAAGGGCGTAACACGACCAAAACGGACTCACACACGTCCAACACGGCAAACACGAACCCACACATGCCCAACACGGCCAACACAAACCCACAACACCTACAAGAACACCACAATGCCCCACGGAACACAGAATTAGGTCAAAGGGCCAACATGGATGAAAAATAACCTTTTCCCAAACATTCGCCAAAAACGGGTGAAAAACGGTTTGAAAATCTTGACACATTTTCACTCTTTTGGTCATAACTTTTTCTACAAAAGAATTTTAAAGTGAGAGAGATGTCATTGGAAAGAGGACTTCTGGGGCTTCAATTTGAGTATAAGAACGACCCAATTTCGAGTCCGAATGAGGGAGATAACATCAAAACAAAACGGCCCAGCGCAGCTAGTCCGCTCGAGCGGACATCGGGCGCTCGAGCGAGCTACCACCTGAGAGAAACCTAGAATTTCTGTTCTTGAGTGTTCTTGGCCCCCAAACTCTCAAACACTCACAAACCACCATCTCAACCACAAATCTAAGCCTTTAAGCACTATCTCGACACCCTCGGACGTGCTCAAACCCGAAACTACCACAAAACCTCGAAAAGAAAAATTTAAAACCCGATTTCATCCACCGAAATCAACACAAAAACCCCCCTTTTTAATCGGTTTTCTTAAAATAAAGTCAGATCTACAGCAATCTAACCGTTAAAAATGCACACGATTACACGTAGCACCCTTATAAGACATGAGAGTCTAAGATCCTACCTCGGTGAATTAAAAACACGACGCCTCGAACCACATGAAAAACCAAGCTTGCCAGAATCAAAATCTGACTGGATGATTGCGTAGCCCTCGATGCCGATACCAAGAATTCGCAGTTTGATTGTTGAAAATCGAACCCCGGGTCCCCGAGAACTTAGAGAGAAGGCAAAAAGAAAAAAGAGAAAACTTAGGAGTTAGGTTTTGAAAATATCTTTTGAAAATATCTAACTCCAGATATTTATAGGCCTCCAAAATATCTTTTTTTGAAATTTTTCGAAAATTGCGCCACAACGGCCCACGGCCCCGGGAACCTACCCCGCATGCATATCGAACCCCAATTATGCATCTAAACTTATAAAAACATGCAACAATGAAAACACCAAACGCGCGTCGAAAAACGCCGAAAAGGAAAACGGGTCAGGGTGTCACCGTTAGTGTGGATCACTTCTCCATCTGAAAAGTTCATTGCGAAGTGATTGATTTGAAATTATGTGGTGGTTAACGCTTAACTGTATATAATAGTATTCTTTCCATCTGAGTCACTATTATTATCTTTTAGACCAAAACTATGTCAACTATTTAACTTTACTTGGCTCGGTCAGTTGCCTAGATAGTAAAATTAATAGGAATTGACCTGTTTGGACAAACGATGGATAGTAGACGTCCTTCCATCGAGACATGCTATGCACAGGGTACCAGGCTGCTGGCGAATTTTTTTTAATGGTAGAGGGAATTAAATTAAAATAAATTCAAAATTTTGCTCGTCATAATTAACAGTTATTTTTAATTATGTGATTCCCATGATTAAAATAGCTTTCAATCCACTCGCGTCAATACTCAAAGAAAATAAACTAACGGGATCAAATTTTATTGACTGAAAAAATAACTTGGATATAGCTTTAACTACCAATGATATTCCTTCAATGTCAGAAAATGTGTTTGTTTCTGAAAAGAGTTCTTCCTCTGGGCCGAAAGGCTTGAAGAAGAAAAATATTTAGAAACAGGAAGACACAATTTTCAGGGTAGTTAGTAGGCCACGAACTGGTGTGAAAAAGCCCAAAAGGTAGATGTTTTCACTGCAACCAGACAAGGCATTAAAAAAAGAAACGTCCAGTATTTCTCAGAAGGTAGAACAAATAGGATAATTTATGTTCACTGATTGTGGAAACATATTTAGCGGTGTTATCTACCAAAACCTGATGTTTAGATACGGGAGCCACTGATCATGTCTGCAATTCATTGTTAGGGTTTTAAAAAATCTGACAACTTAGTGATGGGGAGATTTACCTGCATATAGAAAATAATACAAAGGTAATAGCAGTTGCAGTGAGAGATGTCACAGTTTTAGTGGGTTACAGACTGTTATGAAAAAACTGAAAGACAGATGTTTTCACTGCAACCAGACACGACACTGAAAAAAGCAATGTCATGTTTATCTTAGCAAGGTTAACAAGCAGCGTAATTTCTGTTCATTGATTGTGGAAACATGTTTAGCAATATTATCTATCGGTACCTAGTGTATAGATACGGGAGCCACTAATCATGTCTGAAATTCATTGCAAAGTTTTAAGAAACTCGACAAACTTAGTGATGGGGAGATTTATCTACATATGACCAATAATATAAAGGTGACAGTAGTTACAGTGGGAGATGTCAACTCTCAGTTTTAGTAGAGATCAGGTTTTAATATTGAGATATTGTCTTTATGTACCTTCCATTATAAAGAATTTAGTTTCCGTTTCTAGATTGGTTATAAACAGATATTTGGTTTATTTTAATAATTCTGTGGTTATTAAGGATAATAAACTGGTTATATGTTCTGGTACATTGGTAGATGATTTTTATGTTATTATTCTAATCTCTCACACACTACAATTGACTGAATTGAATAACACATCTAATTTACAATATAAGAGAAAGTTTCCTTATTTAATGAACCAAATATTTCTTTGGCACTTACACTTAGGTCATATTAATTTAAAAAGGATAAATAGACTGGTAGAAGATGGACCTTTGAGTTCATTGAAAGTGGAGGCACTTCCAGTCTGTGAATTCTACTTAGAGGATAAGATGACCAGGAAACCCTTTTTCGGCTAAAGGCTATAGAGCTAAAGATCGTTGAAACTAGTTCACTCTGATGTGTATGGTCCTATGCTAATTCGGGTTAGAAGTGGCTTTGAGTACTTCGTTAGTTTCATTGATGACTACTCAAGGTGTTGATACATTTATCTGATGCACCGTAAATCTAAATATTTTGAGAAATTCAAAGAATTCAAGGCGGAGGCGGAGAAGCATCTGGTAAAAGTATCAAATCACTACGATCCGACCGTAATAGGGAGTACCTCTTTGGAGAGTTTAAGGACTTTCTGTCATCAGAAATGATTATATCCTAGTTGACTGCACTGGGCACTTCGTAGCAGAATGGTGTAGCAGAAAGAAAGAATATGACTCTTATGGAGATAGTAAGATCGGTGATGAGTTATTCAGAATTACCCGATTCATTTTGGAGACTTGCATTAGAGACAACAGCTTATATTCAGAATGTAGTACTATCTAAGTTAGTACCTTTTACTCCCACAGAATTGTGGATGCTCGGTAAACCTAGCCTGACACATATTTAGATTTGAGGGTGTCCAATACATGTGTTAAAAGGGAACATGGGTAAATTGAAACTGAGCACATAAGTCTATTTCTTTGTGGGTGTTAGCCTAAGGGCTTTTTATATTAATTTTGATAATTTTGATAATTTATTTTTTAAGAATAAATAGATTTATAGGATAATATTTATATTTTCTAAAAAAAAAGTGTTGACATGTATTGAATAAATGAGTTGGCACCTTTAGCTAAAAGAAATGACTTACCTCTTAAAAGGATTAAAACACCTAAATATTCTTGAGAATATTTTGTATTGAACCCAATTGATAATTAAGTCAAAATTTTAAGACAAAGTATACTTGAAGATATCAATTGTGTCAACACTTTTGAACAAATAGTTTGACATCCTAAACAGTTTGTTGAAGATGTTTCAGGTATTAAAAGTTAGTGTCGATACAAATGAATTTGTGTCAACACAAAAAAGCCGCAGGTCTCTGCACTCAAAATGAGTCGACACAAATTGAATTTGTGTCGACACAAAAGTTGTTCCTCGCTTTTGTTATCCGGAACTTTAAGTCGACACAAATGCCAAATGAGTCGACACAAAAGTACCGAGACCACCTATAGAAATTTGTGTGTCGACACAAATTGAAGAAGAGTAGACACAAATATCCTGAGCCCGCCTAAAGAATTTTAGTGTCGACACTAATGCTCAAATGAGTCGGCACAAATATCCCAAGGGTTCTTGCAAAATTTTCGTTTCGACACCAAGAAAATTTGAGCCTACACAAATTGTCCTTTCCCAGATGCTGAAGAACCTTTTAGTCGAGACAATATCTAAATGTGTCGACACCGTTGTGTTGGTGAGGAAGATTTCATAAATTGTGTTAACACCTCAGAAGATTTGAGTCGATCCAATTACTTGAAGATCCTTACCCTAGACATTTTGTGTCGACTCAAAGAAATTGTGTCAACACCTACAACGAGAATTTAAATTCGCGATAGACTTCAACGGTTAGATTTTTTGCATTTAATACTCTCACCTACCTCCAACAGTCAAGAGCTTATATAAAAAGTTACTCCTCAGCATTTAATCTCTATGGATACTTACAATCAGTGTTCTATTGCTTGATTCAAACTCAAAATCTTCAAGTTTTCATTTATTGCTGAACTCCAGCTCTTACACTTTATCTCTCTTTACCTCTTCATTTATTGCTAATCAATTTCTATAAAGGGAGTGAGTGATTCTTATCTAAACAATTCATTTATTGTATTCAAGGGTGAGTCACCCTTTGTCCTTTGAGTGAGTGAGTAAATCTCATCAAAGAAGAGCTTAAGAGTGATTAGAAGAAAATAGAAGATTATTTTTATAGGATCATCTTGCTACTATTGTAAGGCCTTTGAATGTGCCCGTAAACATTCGTATTCTTGTGGATATTCTCAAGTGAAATCTTGAGGTTATAAGGCTTGAAATGTGCCCGTAAAGTATTCTACATAGTGAAAATTCTCAAGGGGAGACTTAAAGAGTGGACGTAGGCTTAGAAGAAGCTGAATCACTATAAATCCTTGGTGTCTAGTTCTTTCTCTCTATCCCTAACCTCTATAATTTTTGCATTGTATTAATCTTTAATTATCATGCTATATTTGTTTGTTATATTAAAAGGTTTTCGAAAAAGTTTTAAAAATTGTTATTAATTTTTTAGACGCAATTCATCCCCCTCTTGGTTTACCTAGAACTAACAAATGGTATCAGAGCTTGGGCTCTTGTTTTTGACTTAACAGTCTAAAAGCTTATATGACAACCACTAGCATCGGACCTATCCAATTCGAAAGTCAATCGACTAATAGACCTCCCTTGTTCAATAGAACAAATTACAACTATTGGAAGGCTAGAATAAGAATCTACATTCAAGCCATAGACTATAACCTTTAGCAGGTTATCATTAATGGATCCAAAAGACCCACCAAGACTGCTAATGGAACAATCGTTCCTAAACCAGAATCTGAATGGACAAAGAATGACATTAAGAAAGTTCAAAAGAATGCTAAAGTTATGAATCTCCTATATTGCTCATTTGACCCCTTGAGTTCAATAGGATCTCTACATGTGACACCGCAAAAGAAATATGGGATAGACTTGAAATTATTCATGAGGGTACTAACCAAGTGAAGAAATCCAAAATAAGTCTGCTTGTGCATAATTATGAGTTATTTAAAATGAAGCATGATGAAACCATATCTGATTTGTTTACACGCTTTACTGATATTATAAATCGACTAAAATCTCTTGATAAGATTTATTCCAATGCAAAAATAGTGAGAAAAATTCTTAGGTGTATGCCTAAGAGTTGGGAAGCTAAGGTCACAGCTATTTAAGAAGCTAAAGACGTCAACACTCTCAGCCTAGAAGAACTTTTTGAATCTCTCATGACCCATGAGATGAACATAAAGATGGACGATAAGGATGTCAACAAAAAGAAGAAGTGCATTGCCTTCAAATCCTTAACTAATGATGAAGAGTCCGACAAAGATTCCTCAAGTGGTGAGAACAAAGACATGACTCTCTTCACAAAGAAATTCAAAGGCTTCTTAAAAATAAAAAACAAGGAGGAAGAAAGTTTTTCAAGAAGGAAGGACACCGAGGCGAGCCTACCAAATTAAAAGGCGACTCTAGCAAATTTAAAACGACTACAAAAAAGAGGAAATCAGTTGCTACGAGTGCAAAAAGCTTAGACATGTCAAAATTGAATGTCATTTACTTAAGAAACAATTCAAAAAGGGATTCAAGAAGGCTATGATAGTCGCGTGGGGTGAAAGTGATGACAACAGCTCCGAAGACGAAAAAAAAGAGAACGAGGTTAAAACTCTATGTCTTATGGCTAAAGAAGATTATGAGGTAACCCATGACTCTTTCTCTTTAGATGAGTTACAAAATGTATTTGAAGATTTGCATAGTAAATTGAGAAAAATGGGTGCTAAGAACTCTATTTTAAAAAAGTTGGTTCTTTACTCCTCAAGTGAAATTGAAACTTTGAAAAGTAAAAAACTTGCTTTGTCAAAACAAGTTTCTGTTTTGAAGGATGAAAACAAAGTTTTGAATAAAAAGGTTGAAGACATTACAAAAATCGTTTACAAGTTCACTCAAGGAAAGAACAACTTAGACAAACTTCTTGGCATACAAAAATGTGTTTTTGACAAAGGCAGAATTAGATATAGAACAAAGAAGAAACAAAAGCTCTTAAACAATATTTTTGTCAAAGCATCTTTAAATCATAAAAATACTACTTATTTTTATTGCTATGAATATGGACACACTGCCACACATTGTCCACATAGAAAATCTTCAAATCTATCTATCAAGAAGGTTTGGGTTCCTAAGAGAACACATCCTCAAAGAACTAACTCCAAAAGACCCAAAAGAATTTAGGTACCAAAAATTAAAAATTAATTCATCTTGCAGATATGTTTTAAGTCCTGATTCAAGGAGGGAATGTGGTACCTTGATAATGCTTATTCAAGACACATGACAGGCGATCAATCTATATTTGCATCCCTCAAACCAAAGGATGGTGGATTTGTAACATTCGGTGACAATAGCAAAGGAAAAATCATAGGAATTGGTTGTATCGATAAAATTCTTTCCCCTTCTACTGAAAATATTTTGCTTGTTGATGGTTTGAAACATAACATTTTTAGCATAAACCAACTTTGTGACAAAGGTCACAAGGTTATCTTTAATCATACTAAGTGTGCTATTGAAAATTCAACCAATAATAAAGTTATTTTTGAAGGCCATAGGCATGAAAATGTTTATACATTTACTCTAAATGATCTTTTCAAAAATGACACCAAGTGCTTAGTCGTCTTGAGTGATAATAGTTGGTTGTGGCATAGAAGGTTTGGACATACACACATGAACTTGATTTCCAAACTTTTAAAAAAGGAGTTGGTGATTGGTTTACTCCAAATTAGATATAAAAAAGACAAAGTATGTGATGCATGTCAACAATGCAAACAAATTAGAACTTTTTTTCATTCAAAAAATGATATTTCAATTTCTAGGCCATTACAACTATTGCACATCGACTTATTTAGTCCAACAAGGACTCTAAGTCTTGGAGACAAGAGTTATGCATTTGTTATTGTTGATGACTTCTCTAGATACACTTGGGTGCTATTCTTAGCTCATAAGGATGAAACCTTTGCCTCTTTTGTAAAACTATCTCGGAGAGTTTAAAATGAAAAAAGTTTTCAAATCACAAGTATCCGAAGTGATCATGGTAGAGAATTTGAAAATAAAAATTATGAAAAGTTTTGTGATGAAAATAAAATTAACTATAACTTCTTTGCACCTAGAATCCCTCAACAAAATAGAGTTGTTGAGAGGAAGAATAGGACTTTAGAAGAAATGGCTAGAACCATGCTCTGTGAAAACAACCTACCACGATACTTTTGGGGTGAGACTGCTAATACTGCTTGTTTTATCATAAACAGAGCTATGCTACGAGCTTCTCTCAAGAAATCCCATATGAGCTATGGAATGGAAGAAAATCTAACATCAGCTATTTTCGCACATTTGGGTGCAAATGCTATATTTTGAATGACAACAAAGAATTTTTGGGCAAGTTCGACATAAAATTAGATGAAGGTATTTTCTTAGGATATTCTTTAACTAGCAAAACTCATAGAGTTTTCAAAAAAAGAACCCTAGTTGTTGAAAAATCTATACATGCTGTTTTTTATGAAGCTAACCTTGGTTCTTTAAAGAATTTTTGTGAAGATAACTTAGTTAACATAGAAAAAGGTATTGAAGATATCTTCATCAAAGAAAAAGAAGAACCAAATCAAGAGGAAGCTTTAAATTCTCAACAAATTAAAGTCCAACAGGCTGCTAGATCTTCAAATCCTAAATATTCAGATTTACCTAAGGAGTGGACGTATGCTCAGGGTCGCCCAAAAGATTTTATCATTGGTGATCCATCGCAAGGTATCAAAACTCGATTTTCTCTACATAATGTTTGTGGTAATCTAGCATTTCTTTGCCAGACTGAACCAAAACATTTTGAGGAAGTTGAAAACGATGAATTTAGGACCTTGGCTATACAAGAAGAGCATAATCAATTTGATAGAAACAAGATTTGGACTTTAGTCCCAAGACTTAAGGAACACTCTATTATCGGTACAAAATGGGTTTATAAAAACAAAATGGATTAGAATGGAGTAATGTTTAGGAACAAAGCTCGATTGGTAGCCAAATGTTACAATCAAGAAGAATGTATCGATTTTGATGAGACTTTTTCTCCTATGGCTAGGCTTGAAACCATTGGGATGTTGCTTGCTTTTACATGCTTTAAAAATTTTAAACTCTATCAAATGGATGTCAAAAGTGCCTTTTTAGATGGTTTTATCTCGGAGAAAAGTTTTGTGAAACAACTTCTTGACTTTGAAAATCTAGATTTTTCAAACTATGTTTACAAACTTATCAAAACTCTTTACGGTTTAAAGCAAGCACCTAGAGCATGGTATGAAAGGATAAGTAAATTCTTGATTGAAAATAAATTTTCAAAAGAAAAAATTAATTTCACTCTTTTTATCAAGTTTCAAAGAAATGATATGCTAGTTGTGCAAATTTATATAGATAACATTATTTTTGGTTCAACTAATGAATCTCTTTGTAAGGATTTTGCTAAATGTATGCAGGGAGAATTCGAGATGAACATGATGGGTAAGCTTAACTACTTTCTTGGACTTTAAATCAAACAAACTCAATAAGGAATCTACATTAATCAAGCTAAGTACACTCGGGAATATTGAAGAGGTTTGACATACTAAAAGCAAAACCTATGAGAACTCCGATGTGTCCTATAACAAAGCTTGACAAGAACGAAGATGGTTTAGCAGTAAATGAAAAGTGATATAGAGGTATGATTGGATCTCTATTATATTTAACTACTATCCGTCCCGATATCATGTTTAGTGTATGCATGTATGCTAGATTTCAGTTAAATCTTAAAATTCACATGTGACCGCTGTTACGCGTATTTTTAGATACCTCTTAGGTACACAAAATCTAGAATTATTCTATTCTAGAGGATTAGGATTTTAGTTATTTGGCTATTCAGATGCTGATTTTCTTGGATATAAAGTAGTTAGAAAAAGTACAAGTGGAACTTGTCAAATCCTAGAACACTCACTAATATCTTGGTTTAACAAGAAACAAAACTTAGTAGTCTTGTCTACAATTGAGGCTGAGTACATAGCAGCTGGAAGCTGTTGTGCATAAGTTCTTTAGATGAAACAATAATTAGAGGACATTGCTGTGTGAAAAGTGTCAACACCACTTGAAAAAATGTCAACACATATGTGTGCTGAGTTGACCCAAAACTGTATAAAAGTAGCACTGTGAGAAAAATTACCGACCCCTTTCTATATAGTGCCGACTCAAATTTATTGTCTGACTCTCGGTAAATTTGTGTCGACCCAAAGTTTAATCGTGTCAACCCAAGTAGCCGAAAGTGTCGACACCTTCTGAAAAAGTGTCGACATAATTTTTATTTTCAGTCACCCTCACTCGTGAAGAAAAGTGTCAACTTAACTGACATTTGTGTCGACACAAATCTTTATGTCTATATAAGAGGCACCGACCCCACCAGTCACGTCGTTTCCCCTCTCTCTCACACAATTGTTCGTCTCCTGCGCTTTTTGTTCCTTCGAAAAATCGTGTCGACTTGTCTCCTCCTCCTCTCTTCCAATCTACCCTCAAATCATTCACAATGCCTCCAAGAACAATGGGAAAAAGCACAAAACACACCGGTGAAGCGGGTTCTTCGAACCCTAGGACCTCAAAAATGAAGAAGACACCACTATGATGGCAGCAGCGACGGCAACGGCGGAGGTTGCAATGTCAGAAGCCGTAAGTTTTAAATCCCCTAAATTTCAACAACTTTATTTCTCTTCCTTTATAAATCGCGAAGTTATTCCTGGCCATAGTGTCGATTTGCCTTTTTCGACTCGATTGAAATGCATTTTAAGGATTTATTCTCGAGTCTTGGGTGGGAGAGACTTCTACAGATTCGTAAACCTCACTATCCCACACTCGTTAAACTATTCTACACTCACATTCATGTCTCCTCGATTCCAACCGCCACCATCACCACGTGGGTGAATGGTGCTGAGATTCACTTGACCCCCTCAATCCTAAATGAAATTCTTTGCATACCGGAGGGTGAAATGTTTGTGGCTTGTAACATGAACCCCATAAACATTGACGGTTTTTTCCTTTTTTGATGCCATTAGAAGTATTTTTGAAAATGATGAGATTGACCTTGCCAAACCCTTAGAAGCAAATTCCCTCAAACCTGAGATGCAAATTTTCCATCTTATGGTCAACTATATTTTTCTTCCACAGATGGAAAAATTCGGTGATGTTGCCTATATGCATGTTTTTATCATGTGGTGCATCTTAGAACAACAGAACCTTGATCTTGGTTTTTGTTTATCTCTAACATGTTGCAATCACATGGAAAGTCCAATTCCTCTCTTTCACATGCCATATTTTTTACCCGAGTCTTTTGCCACTTTGGCGTAGACTTGTCCACTAAAAAAATGGTTCCATTCTCAAAACATGACTTCTATGGTGCTTTGACTCTGAAGCATATGCAAATCTTAAAAGTTGATGGAGTCTGGACCACCAGACGTGGAACACCATCTGTGTCTCTCCCACAGCATGCATCCCGAGAATTTTCTCCCATTCGTGTTGATTTTGACTCATTCGCTCCTTCTGCTCGCACTGACATTCCTAAATCATCTAG
Organism: Heliamphora pulchella; assembly: GCA_032270985.1. Taxonomy (NCBI): domain Eukaryota; kingdom Viridiplantae; phylum Streptophyta; class Magnoliopsida; order Ericales; family Sarraceniaceae; genus Heliamphora; species Heliamphora pulchella. The sequence continues at coordinate 29,934 of JAULJZ010020546.1, forward strand.
TGCTCTATCATATGCTCCTCCTCCTCTTCCTGTTTCTTTTGATATTCCTTATGCCCCAACAACTTCTTCTGCTTCTTATGTGGATCTTTCTGAGGTTGTCTCTATAATCAAAGGCTTATCTATTCCCTTACCTCTTTCCAAAACAAGGTCGATCAAAACGTATTGGATCTTAATAAAATGGTATCCACCTTATCTGATAAAGTCAAGCATTTGGATAAAACCTACCGTGGCCTTCAGCGTGACATTGAAAATGCTACAGACGCTGGGAGGGCCCTTGCAAGATAATAGATGGCAGCATCGTCTCCATAGTCAACTGCAACAAGGCCATCCTACATCAAGTGGGAAAAGAATATGATCAGGGAATTATCACAGCAGTTCAAGCCAACTCCAGAAAGGTAGAGGAACATGTTCAATGGATTCGCGAAGCCTAGAGCATGTAGTTCAAAGCCAAGGAAACCAAAGAAGTAAAAGCTACCCGTCTTAGCCGTGAAGTTGATCTGGCGCTTGCTGCTACCTTTGAAGTAATGGCTGCTGCAGAAAAGAAGGACGAAGCATACTCATGTTAGGGTTAGTGTACTGAAAATCATATTTTTAGTATTTAATTTTATTTAATGAATTAATTTTCTATTTTATGAGAATCTTTATGAGCAATGTATGTATATCATTTCTTTAATGTTATGCATAGATGTCCGATATTCGTTATAGAATTTAATCTGGTGTGTACAGTACGGTTTGCACACAGAAGATCAGATTTTAGGTTTTTGCTGGATATAAGTTTTATGTTCACAGTTTAGATGGAAATGGACATACCATCAGTACGACTGTGGCACAGAGTTTTAGTAGGCCTGTTTTGATTATGGGGAATAGATTATAGTATCGTCTATTGTTCTAACTCTCTGTGCCAGTATACTTTGTGTGTATTGAACGGAATATTTGGAGTAATTAATTTTGTACTAACTATATAAATTAATTCACGCTCCAAGGTTATTATGAATAGTGCTTATTCTCTTAATCCTGAAATAATTATTGATTTGCATATATTTTATATTCATTATTTTGATTCATTAGAGGGTGCGATCTTATATGGGTCTATATTCCCGGTGAGTTAGATAGCGGTACTATTTATATGAAAAATATTAATTATTGACAGAATCCACGTCCCAATGGATCGAGATTGACGATACCCCCTTAAGGATGCTTATAAGTTTTGACCGGGCTAAATTCTGTAGGTGAATTTGATTATTCGGCGGTCAAATAAGTTAAGCGAAAGGGTTTAAAAAATATCAAGATGCCGATTAAATTAAATTGTCAGTAATTAAATTTAATTGGAGGGTATCGAAAATCTTAACATGGGGAGAAATAGAAAGCATTTAATAACAGGAGCTCAATGCAAGAAGGTCTTGAGATTATGGGTCAGAGTGCAATTATAGTTCTTTAGTGGTGTGAACTGTAATTTAATATTTTATAAAAATTACAGAAATCGCTGCATGTCTTTCCATAATTGTAGAAACTGCTGGTAGGTATCTGTGTTTCACTGGAAGTCTAATTCATAATTACTCTCCAGGTCCTTACTGTAACCCTATATATATGCGGGTAGGCTGAACCAGTTTATGATGAATTTAATATCATTATTATTATGATATTATTTTTTGTCTCTCAAGACTTAAATATATCGGGATTCTATCGGTACGAGTTTTCGAATGATCGTAGCCCACACTACATTCGAGAATCGCGTAAGGAAATACAGTAGAAGATCTGACTGGAGTTCTAACTCGAAATCAAGTCGTAGTTGAAGATTAGATTGATAAGTGGTATTCTTCTAAATTAATTTTGGTTGCACGGGTTTTATTTTGATCGTTCGTCGTCAAAAGTTTTACCTGAAGCCCGTTTCGGCGTTTGCCCGTCCAATTAATTTTTTTACTAAAAATCATTTTCAAAAATAATGATCTTGGCAGTATTCCCTCCAACAAATTGGTATCAGAGCCGTTTTGTATTTTGTTTACGGTTTATCAAGATTAGGTAGATTTAGAACAATGCTAACTTTATTTTGTAGGCGTTCTGAATCCCAATTTTATGATCATTATTTATTTTCATGTTTGATTGAATACGTGGATGATGATTTAATTTTTTTTAATCACGGGGGTTGACAATGATAGATTAATTATTTTTAGATCGAATGTAAGTCTACGGGACATAGGTTTTGATATAAATTTTTTTATGTTCTTTAAGTTTTTTTTTCTAGTTTATTAGAAAGAAAAAATAAGAACAGGTATAGAAGAAACGGCGGTGATTGGTTGCGGCAACCGGCGGTGGTTCCGGTGATTTTAGCCGCGAATAAGTTTTTTTTATTGTTTTGAAATATTTTTTTTCTCTCTAGAATTTTTTCTGGCTAAATAAAAAATAAAGGAAGAAAAAGAGTCACCGGCACACATTGTCCCAAACGAGGCCTAGGTGCAAGCATTCCAAACAGCTGCAGCAAGCAACGTAACAGGCGCACAGTTGCGCCAAACAGAAGCAGTCGCTGGTTTTTCAAAGGAAGAAAGCAAACCGGAGCAATATTCCAAACAGCGACGCCAAAGGCTGTTTTGGCACAGTCGGTTTTCCCAAGCACAAACAGCCGTGGTTTCCAAAACCAAAGCTGCAGTTTCCAGCAAAGCCAATCACGACAGTGGCTCGGTTTTCCAAGCGCCAGGTTGGCGCAATCCTATTCCCACGGCAGCGTCCCTTCAGCAAGCGGAATTCCACTTGCACAAATTCTGGAACAAATCAAAAAAGGTTGCTGGTTTCTGAAATTGAACCAAACACTGTTTTCGGTGTTTTATTTTTTTTTAAAAACACTACAATGCCAGTTTCCTATGCAAACAATGGCGCACCCAAGAAAACTCAACACTGTTTCGGTCAAAGTGTTTCAAGCGCAAGAGAATTCCAAGCAAACAGTGGAAGGATAGAATTAAGGAGTTTTGATGCAAGCAGAAGATTGAAAGTTTATCTTCAATAGAAGATCGAAACTCTTTAGAATTTTAGATGGATCATAAAATCGGGATTCATATTTATCTTGTATTTAATTTATTTTTTTTATATTAATTGCATGGATGATAAATATTGGTTTTATTTATCATGTTAATTTAATTAATTCAAAAATTTAGTTTTAATTAAAATGTTTTGTAATCAAAAATAAAATTAAGTTTTTTTAATTAATTAATTTTAATTAAATGAAAAAACATTAGATATTTTATTTTTTACAAAATATTATGTTTAAGATGGTTTTTTTTTAAATCGGATATCTTGAAAAAAATATGTGAGAATTAATTCTGAATTTTGAATTAATTAAATAAAAAAATATTTAATCAAAATAAATTATTATTTTTCGAAAAATGTGGAACGAAAAATAAAATAAATAAATATCTTTAATCACTAGTTTAGCTGAAAAGCTAAAGAAAAAACTGTGCATTTATTAAATTTTATTTGTTACGCATTTAAACACGAAAAAATAGTTTGATAAATCAGAATCTTTGAAATCGTGTACACGGAAAGTGTTTGATTCTTTCAGATTGTATAGTTTTCGAAATTAATAAATTTATTTTAATTAAAAAATTTTATAACCCTAAAAAATATTTTAAAAATCTAAGTAGAAGAGAGAATTTATTCACAGATAAATTCTGCGGTCTTCATCACCAGTTTATAGGTGATACAATTAAACCCTACGTATTGCCAATAAGGCCTTCCTCCCCATCGGACAGATTAATTGCGGTATCGCCAGTACAAACCTCCTTTAAGGATAATTCTGGATAATTGTTAGTGTGGATCACTTTTCCATCTGAAGGGTTCATTGCGAAGCGATTAATTTGGTATTAGGTGATGGTTAACACTTAACTATATATGATAGTATCCTCTCCATATGAGTCACTGCTATTATATACTGGACCGAAATTATATCAGCTATTTAATTTTACTTGGTATGATCTGTTGCCTAGATAGTAAAATTAAAAAGAATTGGCATGTCTGGTCTGATGAAGAATAGTAGACGTCTACCCATCGTGACATGCTATTCTCGGGTAACCAGACTGCTGGCGAATTAATTTTAAAATAGTAGAGGGAACTAAAGTAAAATAAATTCAAAGTTTTGTTCATCATAATTAACGATTTTTTAATTATGTGATTCTTAGGATTAAAATGGATTTCAACCCATTCCCTTCAATACTCAAAGAAAATAAACTTACGGGATCAAATTATGTTGACTGGAAATGCAACTTGGATATAGCTTTAACTACAAATGGTATTCCTTCAATACTAGAAAATGTGTTTATTTCTGAAAAAAGGTTCTTTCTTTAGGCCGAAAGGCATAAAAAAAGAAAAGGTTCAGAAACAGGGAGACACAGTTTTCAGGGTAGTTAGTAGGCCACGGACTGGTGTGAAAAAGCAGAAAGGCAGATGTTTTCACTGCAACTAGACCCGACACTGAAAAAAGTTATGTCCAGTATTTTTGTTCACTGGTTGTGAAAACATATTTAGCGGTGTTATCTACCGGTATCTGATGTGTAGATACGGGACCCACTAATCATGTCTGTAATTTATTATAGGAGTTTCAAGAAATTCGACAACTTAGTGATGGGGAGATTTACTTATATATGGGCAATAATACAAAGGTAATAGCAGTTGCAGTAGGATATGCCACTCTTAGTTTTGGTATAGATCGGGTTTTAATATTGAGATATTGTCTTTATGTACCTGCAATTAGAAGGAACTTAGTTTCTGTTTCTGGATTGGCTAAAGACAGATATTTGATTTATTTTAATAACTCCGTGGTTATTAAGGATAATAAACGAGTTATCTGTTCTGGTACATTGGTAGATGATATTTATATTATTACTCCAATCTCTCCTATACTGCAACTAATTGAAACGAATAATACATTTATATTACCATATAAAAGAAAGTTTCCTTTTTTAATGAACCAAACATTTTTTTGGCACTTACGCTTAGGTCATATTAATCTAAAAAAGATAAACAGACTAGTAGCAGATGAATCTTTGAGTTCATTGGAAGTGGAGGCACTTCTAGTCTGTGAATCTTGCTTAAAAGGTAAGATGACCAAGAGGCCCTTTTCGGCCAAAGACTATAGAGCTAAAGAACCGTTGGAGCTGGTTTATTCTGATGTCTGTAGTCCTATGGCAATCTGGGCTAGAGGTGATTTTGAGTACTTCGTTAGTTTCATTAATGACTACTCAAGGTATGGATACATTTACCTGATACACTGTAAATCTGAATACTTTGAGAAATTTAAAGAATTCAAGGTGGAGACGGAGAAGCGTCTGGGTAAAAGTATCAAATCATTACAATCCGACCGTGGTGGAGAATACCTCTTTGGAGAGTTTAAGGACTACTTGTCATCAGAGGGGATTACATCCCAGTTGACTGTACCAGGCACTCCACAGCAGATTGGTGTAGCAAAAAGAAGGAATATGACTCTTATAAAAATGGTAAGGTCAATGATGAGTTATTTAGATTTACCAAATTCGTTTTCGGGACTCGCTTTAGAGACAGCGGCTTACATTCTGAACTTGGTATCTTCTAAGTCAGTACCTTCTACTCCCACAGAATTGTGGACCGGGCGTAAGCCTAGTTTGAAACACATTCGGATTTAGGGGTGTCCAGCACATTTGCTGAAAGAAAACGCGAGTAAGTTGGAATTGAGGACAGAAGTCTATTTTTTTGTGTGGTATCCCAAGGGAACAAAAAGTGGTATATTTTATAATCCTAATGATCAAAAGGTCTTTGTTAGCACCAATGCCCGATTCTTAGAAGAGGATTACATTATGCATCACAGGCCCAATAGTAAAATTATTCTGGAAGAGCTAAGAGAAAATACCAGTAGAATAAAAGAGGAACCACAAGTCGCTGATATTCTATTACCTCGTTGTAGTGGGAGGATTATCGGGACAGGTGCAAATCAAGAACATGGTGCTGATGCACAGGGCTTAGATTCTGCACAGTGTGTTATTGCTAGTACACAAGCACAAGCAGTGCCTCGTCGTAGAGGGAGGGTTATTCATCAACCTGACCAGTATATGTTCTTGGAAAAGTCTTTTGATAGGTTCCCGGCAGAACTAGATATCGAGCCCTATAACTACAATGAAGCACTACAAGACAAAGATGCAAATCTTTGGCAAAGGGTTATGAATTTAGAGATGGAATCTATGTATTCCAATCAAGTCTGAAAACTTGTAGAACCACCCGAAGAGATAAAATCCATTGGATACAAGTGGATCTACAAGAGGAAGAGAGGAGTAGACGGGAAGGTTAAAACCTACAAAGTTAGGCTTGTTGCTAAATGGTTCACTCAGAAAGAAGGGATCGACCATGAGGAAACCTTTTCACCGGTAGCCATGCTTAAGTCTATCCGAATTCTCTTATTCATTACCGCACATTTTGATTACAAAATCTGGCAAATGGACGTCAAGACAGCTTTTTTTAATGAAAGTCTTGACAAGTGTATCTATATGATACAACTACATGGATTCATTGCAAAGGGCCAGGAACACATGTTGTGTAAGTTTAAGAGATCCATTTATGGACTTAAGCAAGCATTGAGGTCTTGGAACACTCGGTTTGATCAAGCTATAAAATCTTTTAGTTTTGATCAAAGTCTGGATGAGTCCTGTGTGTATAAGAAGTATGACAAAAGCGTGGTGATCTTTCTAGTACTTTATGTAGACGATATCTTGCTCATCGAAAATGAAGTGGGGGTATTATCTATGGTTAAAGTATGGTTATCTGGACAGTTCGATATGAAGGACTTGGGAGAAGACAGTCACATCCTTGGAATCAAGCTTGTGCAAGATCGGAAACAAATGATATTGGGCTTATCACAAGCAAAGAATATCGATGATATCCTTACTCCTTTTAACATGTAAGATTCCAAGAAAGGATTTCTCCCTTTCAGGCATGTAATCACTTTATCCAATGATCAGTGTCCTAAGACACCTGATGAGATAGAGAAGATGAAGGCGGTTCCTTATGCTTCGGCAGTAGGAAGCCTCATGTATGTTATGCTTTGCACTAGACCCGACATCTGCTTTGTTGTTGGCATGGTTAGCATATATCAGTCTAACCCAGGACAAGAGCATTTGACTGCGGTAAAGAAAATAATCAAGTACATGAAAAGAACTAAGGATTATCTGTTGATTTACCAGGCAGGCATGCTAGTACCTTTGGAGTACACAGACTCAGATTTTCAGTCTAACAGGGATTCCCATAAGTCTACCTCAGGATATGTGTTTACCTTAGAAGGAAACCTTTTCGCCGGCAGCCATGCTTAAGTCTATCGGGATTCTCTTATCCATTGCCGCACATTTCGATTACAAAATTTGGCAAATGGATGTCAAGACAGCTTTCCTTAACGGAAGTCTTGATAAGTGTATCCATATGATACAACTGGACGAATTCATTGCAAAGGGCTAGGAGAACATGTTGTGCAAGCTTAAGAGATCTATTTATGGACTTAAGTAGGCATCGAGGTCATGGAACACTCGGTTTGATCAAGCTATAAAGTCTTATGGTTTTGATCAAAATCAGGATGAGTCTTGTGTGTACAAGAAGCGTGACGGAAGGGTGGTGATCTTTCTAGTACCTTATGTAGATGATATCATGCTCATCGAAAACGATGTGGGGGCATTATCTACAGTTAAAGTATGGTTATCTGGATAGTTCAATATGAAGGACTTGGAAGAAGCCAGTCACATCCTTGGGATTGAGCTTATGCGAGATCGAAAATAAAAGATGTTGGGCTTATCACAAGTAAAGTATATTGATTATATTCTAGCTCGTTTTAGCATGCAGGATTCCAAGAAAGGGTTCCTCCTTTCAGACATGGAATTACTCTATCCAAGGATCAGTGTCCTAAGACACCTGATGAGATAGAGAAGATGAAGACGGTTCCTTATGCTTTGGCAGTAGGAAGCCCCATGTATGGTATGTTTTGCACTAGACCTGACATCTGCTTTACCGTTGGCATGGTTAGCAGATATTAGTCTAACTTAGGGTAGGAGCATTGGACTGCGGTAAAGAATATAATCAAGTACCTCAAAAGGATTAAGAATTCTATGTTAGTTTACCAGGTAGATAGTCTAGTACCTTTGGGGTACACGGACTCAAATTTCTAGTCTAATAGGAATTCCCGTAAGTCTACCTCAGGATATGTGTTTACCTTAAGAGGTGAATCTATAAGTTAGAGGAGTATCAAGCAGTCCTACATTGCTGATTCCACCATGAAGGCCGAGTATGTGGCAGCTTCTAAAGCAACCAAGGAGGCCGTTTGGCTCAGGAACTTCTTGTTGGATCTAGATGTGGTGTCTTCAGTTCAGTCGGCTATTACACTTTACTGTAATAATAGTGAAGTGGTTGTAAACTCGAAGGAGACAATGGTCCATAAGAAATGCAAGCACATTAAGAATAAGTATCACCTAATACGAGAAATTGTATAGAGAGGTGATGTTGCTGTGACTAAGATTGCATCAGGAGACAACCTTATAGATCCTTTTACAAAGAGCTTACCAGCTAAGACTTTTGATAGTCATGTAGAGGACATGTGAGTCAGTAGTATGGCAGCATGATTTTGAGTATAAGTAGGAGATTGTTAGGGTTGGTATACTAAAAATCATGTTTTTAGTATTTAATTTTATT
>JAULJZ010020557.1:0-15752 GCA_032270985.1 Heliamphora pulchella
GGTCTCCCCGAACAGCGGGGCCTTGGGAGAGCAGCTCACATCCTCTTAAAGTATATCTCGACATACAGAAGTTTCATAAGGCCGAACACTTCTGGAGTTCGGGTGGTGGCTGAAGCTTCCGCACCGATCGACGCCCCAGAGGCTGTAGTGTTACCGTTTGTCTGAGCAGAGAGGCAGGTAACCATTGCCCAACCTCCTCTGACAACTGACGAGCCCGGTCCTTCATCCCCGGGTTACACAATCTCCATTTCATCATCTTCTTCCTCCTCCGTTGACTTTTCTATCTTTGAAGACGTTGCCGAGATGGCACTGAAGAAAGCCCCCACCGTCGATCTCAGCCAGTTCCTCTCCCTAGGGGCTTCGAAGAGAAAGGTGACCATCGTTCCTGCAGCACCAGCCAATCTCGCCTCCGAGCTAACTGAGGAGGCTGCTCCGATCTCAAAGGTCACATCCCTGCCCCCACTGAAGAGGCTAAAGAAGGCCGGAGTCTCTCCCCCAAAGGAGAAGGGGAAAGATAAAGGGAAAGAGAAAGAGAAGGAGAAGGAGAAGGAGGAGATAAAAGAGACGGAGAGGAAGGAGAAAGGGATAGCGGTGGCGGAGCCAGCCGGGGGGAGCCGAGCATTAGGCACTCTAGCTGAGGAAGAGTGACCGAATGATCACCGTCAAAGACTAGGTAAAGTCCCCGGATATTGCGTTTGGGCTGTCAAAGGCCTTGTTATTGCCAGGTGACATGGAGGAAGCTCGGAAGTTCCCTCATGGACACCTGGTGAAATCTTCGATTCGTCATTCAATCTAGGTATTCTTCAGGGTCCTCTTTTCAATTATCTTTTTATCCTCTGCCTTTCTGCTAAAATCTTTCTTCCTTTTTTCCTTTAATTTGCAGGGCCTCCAGTGTTAGATGGCGACCATGGAGAGGCTGGAGGAAAGAGAGATGGAGCTAGTCAAGCTCTGTGAGAAGAATCAACTATACCTCCAAAAAATGTCCCATATGGAGGCTAGCATCCGGGCTAAGGACAAGGTGCTCGGTGCTACTCATGCTTGGGTCTCCGAGCTTGAGGTGTCTGACATTGCCTTGAAGAGGCAGTTGAAGGAGAAAGAAGAGGCCCTGATTGCTTCGCAAGCCCTCTTTGGCAAGACAGAGGCCGAACTAGCCATGGCAAAGGAGGAGGTAGCCAAAGCGTACTCGACTGGGGTCGCGAAAGCCACAGAAGAATACAAATCTCAGGTCCCTAGCCTCGAAGATATTATTTTTGGCTTAGCTTGGGAGGCTGCTCTTAAAGCCGCTAGGGTTGAGGCATCCTCCCCCTTATACATCGAAATCCCCCTACCGAGCAAGCAAGCAGGGGAAGAAGGAGGAGAAGAAGATGGGGATCCACAAGCTGCTGCTGCTGGGGCCGACGAAGTGGTGACTACTGAGGCTATTCAAGCTACCCCTATAGCAGTAGAGGAGGTAGAGACCCCAGTGGAAACCACCGAGAACTTTCTGGCTGTGCCTTAAGGGCTTTCATCTTTTATTTATAAGTTTCTTTGTACTACCTATGGCTTTGGAATTTAAGGGTCATTTTGAAAAATATTCAAAAATAAAGAATTCAAAGAATGTTTAAAAAAAAAATTTTAACACCTTGAAAACTAAAATTTGAAAATCCATTTTTGTTGAAAACGGAGTCGCCACTCAGTTTTTGGAAAAAACTAAGTAAACAAAATTGGCTACTGATCTTTAAAACGTTAACCAGAGAAAGAGAGTTCGGTGGCTAAGGTATGAATCGGGGAAGGTGTTAGGCACCCCATTCGCCCAACCGTAAAGTTGGCATCTACTAATCATCATTGACTCTTTAATATGATTTTTTAAATGCATGCAGATAAAGAAGATGGAGGTAAAGAGAGAACATCCAAAATCAAATATAAAAAATACATAAAATATGTACATAACACTTCAAAATAAATAAATGGTAAAAATCCCTAGTCCTATGGCATGCAATTTCTAACTAAAGGATACATGGTACACATATCCACATGCAATATTGTTTAAATAACCTAAACTAGCATAATTTGGTTAACAGAATAAAAATATGCTAAATTTGCAAAACTACTTAAACATGAATTTGCTACAAAAGAAAAATCAAACTATCCTAAACATACTTCCAAATAAAGAAACTAAAACTTGCATATTATAAAAATTAACTAGGTTAACATTAACATGATGAATCAATAAGGAAATAAGAAATATAAAATAAGAGATGCATAAAAGAAAAGAATGCTACATTTAAAAGAAAGTCTGTTTAACAAAGAAATTTAAAATAAGAGTTTTGTAACAAAAGAGAATTCAAAAATTTAGAAGAAAAGAAAAAGATTTGATAAGGGTAGAAAATGCTATTAAGAAGAAAATCTAATTATTTACATGAAAGATGAAACAGGAAAAATAAGAGAAGATATCTTTATATTTTTGTATTTTTTGTTGTTAATAGAAGAAAAGAAAAATATTATAAAAGACAAGTTAAGAAGATTTAGTTATTAACATTTTATATTTTAAAAGAGAATAAAAGAGAAGAAAATAGAAGAAATGAAAAGAATAATGGAGTACTTTAAAAGAGAAAATTATGAATTGCTTAAAGATAAAAATTAACTTAAAAGCCTTTTGTGATTTTTGATTTTAGCAAAATAAAAGAAAAATACCATGAAAAGAATATTAATATTACTAGAAATGAAATGTTAAATAGCACTTTGTAAGAAAATTAAGACTATTACTAAAAGAAAATAAAATAATGGAAAATAAAGTTACACTAATAAGAGAATAAAAGCTAGAAAAAGAAAAAGAAAAAGAAATTAAAAGAATATTAACTTAAAAGAACACCTAAGTTAATATTACAAGAACTTTTAGGTTGGTGTTATCAAAAGAACACTAAATTAGAATTAAAAGGGGAAAAAATGCTAGTATTTAAATGGAATGTAAAATTAAAACATAAAAGAGGAAATAAAAATGCTATAAAGAAAATTTAAAATTAATAAATAAAGTACTAGAAAAAGTAAAATTAAAATAATGCTAAAAGAAAGTAAACACTAAACTAGAAAAAAATAGAATGGAGCATTAAACTAATTAGGACAAGAAAATGAAATAAAATAACATTGAAGTGAAATTTAGACTAAAAGAAAATTAAATACTAGAACATTAAATTAATGTAAAAGGACAGAAAAAGAAAAAGAAAAAGAATGAAATACCAGAATTTAAATAGATGTAATATTGACTATTACAACCATTTTTTATGTAAGTGCATTAAATTATAACAATTAACAACATTGATAAGTTGTAATTGTCAAAAATATTAACATTATTCAATGATTTAATAATTTATAATAAGCTTAAAATATAAGTAAGTAAATTAACAAAACAAGTAAACTACATAAACTAAAGCATGAATTTAAACATAAATGTAATAACTAATAAGTAAAACAAGAATATAATCGAAACAAATACGTAGAAATTAACCCGATCACTCCAAAAGTGAGAAGATGAAGTTAGAAGGATCAGGGATCCAAGCGTAATACCTGGATTGTTACGGAATCCTCAAATTAGGGGGATGTGCTCCAATGCTCCAACCCTCGGGTAGTGATCCAAGTTAGGGCTGTAGGATTTCGGAGACTTGGCTTATGGTATTTTGGCAGAATTTCGGCGTCGGGGCTCAGAATTACTCGGCTTTTTGGCAGAATTTTTCTCACTAAATCTCTCTCTAATTTTCTATCCTTGAAAACGTACTAGAGGTACGATATTTATAGAGTTCTTCAACCAATAAGATGCTGACACGTTTTTAGACACGTCAGGCCATTTCGAGTTGGCGGTCGCCACAATGTGAGTTGGCGGTCGCCATTTTGGGAAAAGGTTCCACAAGGTTCTATTGGCGGTCGCCACAATGGAGTTGGCGGTCGTCATGTTTGGGAATTTCTTGGACAACAAGTTATTGGTTTTGAAGGTTTTTGACGGTTAAAATTCAAATTCTGAGCTTGGATCGCTTCTCGAGGATCGAACTGAAGCACTTGTTCTACCTGTTTTCATCATCGGATCCACCTAAGATTGGGTGGGGTCAAATTGGGGTGTCTACACTGTCCTAAGGGCTTTTGCTTGTAGCTTCAGGGGTTCTAGCCCCCTTAATTTAATGAAAAATTATTTCCATCTTCTTCTTCATCACTATACTTGTGCAAGTTTATGCATCTTTTAGACTTAGTTATTTTTAGACTAAGTCATATTTTCCCTAGTATGGATCTTACCCCCATACTAGAGGCTTAACTAGTTTGGTTATGGATCGAACTTAGCCTTTTTAGGCTTATTCTTCCCAAGTATGGGATTGACATCCATACTAGGGGTAAGATTTGTTCGGATAAATTTCGAACTTAGCCTTTTTAGACTTATTATTCCTAAGTATGGGATTGACATCCATACTAGAGGCAAGTTTTGTTCGGATAAACTTCGAACTTAGCCTTTTTAGGCTTATTCTTTCCAAGTATGGGATTGACATCCATACTAGGGGTAAGTTTTGTTTGGATAAACTTCGAACTTAGCCTTTTTAGGCTTATTCTTCCCAAGTATGGGATTAACATCCATATTAGGGGCAAGATTTGTTCGGATAAACTTTGAACTTACTGTGGATGGAACTATGATAGTAGCATGATTGAAAAAAGTTCTCGTCGAATAATGGCATTTTATTGGAAAGATGGAAAATTACAGGAGACTGTAAGTTCAAAAATAAAATTTGCGGAGGTTGCTTGCATTCCATGGCCTGGGAATAGTCCTATCACCCATGTCTTCTACGTAGTATGCTCCAGTACCAGCTTTAGAAGTGACTCTGTATGGGCCTTCCTAGTTCGGGCCTAGCTTCCCCTGAGCTGGGTCTTTCATATGACCAAGGACCTTCCTCAAGACCAAATACCCCTCGCCGAACTCACGATGCTTTACCTTCTTGTTGTATCATTTGGCAAGAATTTGCTGGTAGGCTGCCAATTTAATGGTTGCCATTATTTTTTGTTCTTGGGCTAAGTCTAGGTCCATGGCCAATGCCCTTGCATTTTCTTCGGGAGTGTTTGTCTCTATTCGAATAGTGGGTAATCCGACCTCCAGAGGTATAACTGCCTCTACCTCGTAAGCTAGGGAAAATGGGGTTTCACCTGTAGTCCTCCTTGGGGTTGTTCGGTATGTCCATAGGACTGAAGGTAGTTCTTTCACCCATCTCCCTTTAACAGCATCCAATCTCTTCTTGAGTTCGTCAACGATGGTCTTATTCGTGGCTTTTACCTATCCATTGCTCTGTGGATATGCTAGGGTAGAAAAGTAGTTCATGATCCCCCGACCTAAACAGAAATTCTTGAATACCAAATTGTCGAACTGGGTGCTGTTTTCAGAGATGATTGCTCGGGAAATGCCAAACTGGGTGATAATATTTTTCTATGTGAACTTTTTCACATCGATATCTCTGATATTGGCCAAGGGTTCAGCCTCTACCCACTTAGTGAAATAGTCAGTGGCTACTAGTAGATACCTTCTGTTGCTCGTGGCCCTTAGGAAGGGACCCACTATGTCATAACCCCATTTAACAAAAGGCTATGGGCTAGTTAGTGGAGAAAGATCTTCAGTGGGGACGTGTATGTTCGAGTTGAACCTTTGACACTTTTCACACTTCTGGACATACTGCTCTGCGTCCTTTTGCATGTAGGGCCACCAATAACCTTGAGAAATCGCTCGGTGGGCAAGAGACCTCCCTCTTGTGTGGCTGCCACAAATTCTGTCATGTACCTCGAACAAGAGGTCTTAAACTTTGTTCGGATGGGCGCAAAATAAGTAGGTCCCTGTGAAAGATTTCTTATAAAATCTCCTGAACTAGAAACCCAAAATCGAGCTACCTTCCTTCTTATCATTCGAGCTTCTTTTCGATCGGATGGAAGCTCGTCCTTCACCAAGTAATTTTTTATAGGGTCCATCCAACTTGGTTCTAACCCCGAACAATAGACTTACCGCTCTTCGATGTTGACTATGCTTAGTATTTGGAGGACTTCGATTGAAATCACCCGTTTCTCCATAGAGCAAGGCATGCTAGGGAGTCAGCGTGGCTATTTTTCTTGGATGAGAACTGAATGATCTCACAGAATGGAATGTCCTTGGCTAGTTGTTAAGCCAGTTGAACATATGCCTGCATTCAGTCATCCCTGGCTATGTATTCCCCTTTAAACTGATTCACGACCAACTGTGAGTCACAAAATATTTTAACTCTCTGGGGTTTCAACTCTTTGACATCTTGAAGTCCTGTTAAGAGGGCTTCATATTCGGCTTCGTTGTCAGTGGCTTGGAAGTCAAGTCGAACAGCCTTTTCTATGAGGATTCCATCCGGGCTATATAGTACAATCCTTGCCCCAGCGCCTTTGTGGCATGATGAGCCATCTACATACAGCCTCTATGTATCTTCTGAATAGTCATCATCTGGAGCCATTTGCTCGGTGTCTTGCATCCTAGTATCCACCGAACATTCCCCTTGGCTGAATTCAGCAACGAAGTCGGCCAAGACTTGGCTCTTTATGGCTGTCTTTGGGCAAAAAGTGATGTCGTGTTCCCCAAGTTCCACGGCCCACTTTACAACTCTCCCTGAAAAATTAGCTTTTCGAAGTAATACTTGAAGAGGGTGTTTAGTGATTACCTTGATTGGGTGGGCTCTGAAGTAGTGGATTAGTTTGCGAGATACGACGACGAGAGCTAAGGCCAACTTTTCTAGAGGCAAGTACCTTGTCTCTGGATCAAGGAGAACTTTGCTTACATAGTAGATTGGTTTCTGAACTTTATCTTCCATTCTCATCATTGCTCGGCACTGTTAATAACGGTGGGGAAGAGAGATACTGTTTCAACTCGGCAAAGGCCTTCTCACTTTCTTCGTCCAACTGAACTGGTTGGCCTTCTTTATTGCTTTGAAGAACGGATAGCACCAATCAGATGCTCGACTAATGAACCGATTGAGTACTGCAGCCATCCCCATTAACTTCTGGACTTCTTTTAAGTTCTGTGGGATCTTCAAATTTTGAATGGCCGAGATCTGTTTGAAATTTAGTTCTATCCCTCTATGAGTCACTAGGAAGCCTAGAAATTTCTCCGACCTTACTCCAAAGGCACACTTGGAGGCGTTAAGCCTCAATTTGTAGGCCTTGAGGATTTCAAAGGTCCTTCTTAGGTCATCCAGGTGTTTGTTCGGGTATTTTGTTTTTACCACCATGTCGTCGATGTAGACCTCCATGCTCTTGCCAATCAAATCCCAGAACATTTATTGGCGAGTGTTTGACAGGTAGCTCATGCGTTCTTTAGTCCGAATGGCATCACCCTATAGCAGTAGATTCCCCGAGGAGTAATGAATGCTATCTTCTCCATGTCTGGGGGATACATGGCTATCTGGTTGTATCCTCTTTATGCATCTAGGAAACTCATTATATCATGTCCTGTTGTTGAGTCAACGAATTGATCTATTCGGGGTAGAGGGAAGCAATCTTTGGGGCAGGCCTTCTTCAGATCAGTGAAGTCAACGCAAACTCGCCATTTTCCATCTTTCCTTTTTACCACTACGGTATTTTCCAACCAGGTCGGGTAATGAACCTCTTTGATCGCTTCTGCCTCCTTTAACCGTTGAACCTCCTCCACCACTGCTTCTGTATGATGTGGTGCAGACTTTTTGGGTTTTTGCATTACTGGTTTTCTTAGGGGATCCATGTTTAGCTGACGATTGATCAATCCAAGATCTATTCCTGGAATCTCATACGGCGTCCATGCAAAAACCTCTCTGTTTTTCTTTAGGAATTCCATCAGTTCAGCCTCTTCTTGTTTGGCCATGTTTGCTCCGAGCAAGTAGAACCGATCTGGATTCTCTGGGGAGATGCTGATCTTTTTCAGGTCCTCTACCACCTTTTCTTCGGCTGTTCGGCTATAGTCATGGATGGTTGGAGCATCCTCCACTTCTATGGTTTTCACCTCTGGATATTGTTCTTGAGTCTTCATTGTCGCGAGGAAGCACTGTCTTGCCGTGTGTTGATCTCCTTTGATTTCAACTACTTCTTTACCCATTTGAAACTTCAGGGACTGGTGGTATGCTGAGGGTATTGCTCCCAGACTATGAATCCAAGTTCTTCCTACAATAGCAATGTAAGTAGAGGGTTGATTAACAACAAGGAATTCAGTATTTACCGTTGCAGGCCCTACCTTTACTGGTATGAATATCCTTTCAACTGGCCATACAGGGTCCATGCCAATCCGATCAATCGGGTTGTGCATCTTTTGAGTGCCGAGTCCTTTAGCCCCAATTTCTGAAACAAATCGTAGTACATAATGTCCACCGAACTCCCTTGGTCAACTAGTACTCGCATCACATCATAATTGGCGATGCGTAGTGTCAGTACCAAGGCATCATTATGGGGTCGGTGTATTCCCTCGAGATCTTCCTCTGAGAAACTAATCCCTTCCGACTGGTTCTGGCTAGTCTTCTCCTGTCTTTCGACATTGGCCTTCATCTACCTTCATAGTATGGGCTATAGTCCTTGTTTGGTGTGAACAACTGATCGGGTGATCGGCTCAACTGTGCCGTGAATCATCTTTACCACACCAAGAGGAGCATCTTTTTGTTCGGGCCTCTGGTCCTGTTCCTGGTTTCTCCCTTCCCAAGCAGTCTTTTCGGCGTCTATGAATTTCAGTAGGTGTCCTGCTTGTACCAAGTCCTCCAAATACTTTTTGAAAGTTTTGCATTCTCCAGTCAGGTGGCCATGATCTCAATGGTAGTGACACTTTCGCTTCTGATCACGCCTGCTCCGATCCCCCATCAGCTTTGGTGGTCACTGGAAGTAAGGCTTGTCCTTGATCTGGTCTAAAAGTTTGTGCAGGGGTTCTTTGAACACCGTTTGAAGGGCTTGGTAGGCCGTTGACTCCTTTTTCTCTTGGGACTCCTTTCTAGTCTTCTGGTCTTTTCGCCCTTTATCCCTCATCTCGGGCTGTTTGACTGACGCTACACTTTGTTCGACTTGACTTATATCTTCCTTGACCTTTATGTGTTGCTCAATTTTAACCATCAGCTCGGACATAGTGGAGACATTCTTCTTAGTGAGGGATTGTCTCAAACGACTTTGAGGAGGCAGCCCTATCTTGAAGGAGGCAACCGCTAGCTGTTAACTGCAATCTTCTATCACGTTGTAGGTTTTCCAGTACCTCCGAGCATACTCTCGAATTGTCTCTCCGTCGTTCTTTTGCATGGATAGTAGTGTGTCAAAACTCTTTGACTATTTACTGTTGGTAATAATTCGAGCAGTAAAAGACTCAACCGGTTGCTGCCAACTAACTATGAAACGTGATGGCAACTTATGGAACCAACTGAGGGCTGTCTCCTCCAAACTGGATGGGAACATGCGACAATGGAGTGCATTGTTCCCACTCTAGAGTGCCATTGGCTATCTGTATTGCCGAATATGGCTCACTGGATCTGTCTTCCCATCGTACATCTCCAACTTCGGTGGAGAAAACTTGCGATGTGGATCGGCATTCTCAATGATCTCGGCTAATGGCGACACTGAGATCTATTCAAGAGCTCTCCTTGCTATATCTTGGGCTGTTCAGCCACCCCTATGCTGCATCCTAGAGTCCATTCTTCTCTCCAACCACAACCGAAGGTCTTGATTGGGGTCCAGTTCGGCCTGAGCTACTCTTTCATGGCTTAGCCGAACTGATTCTATTTTA
Organism: Heliamphora pulchella; assembly: GCA_032270985.1. Taxonomy (NCBI): domain Eukaryota; kingdom Viridiplantae; phylum Streptophyta; class Magnoliopsida; order Ericales; family Sarraceniaceae; genus Heliamphora; species Heliamphora pulchella. The sequence continues at coordinate 9,737 of JAULJZ010020557.1, forward strand.
ATGGTGTTAGTTTGCCTAGAACTCCTTACGCTTACCTCGGGTTCCTTGTACCACCGCCTCTATGGGTGACTCAAGCTATAGAACTCTGGGCTTTGTTCGGTCTCCTCTTGCTCGGGACTTTCTCTTTGCCTTACGCGTGGTTTCCTTCGAGCATCCTGCCTTCGGATCAATCGTCTAAGCTCGTCAATCTCCTAGTCACGCTGCTCCATTCTTTCTTCGAGGCTATTAATAATCATATCTCGCCTGGCCAACCTCTCCTCCAATCTTCCTCACTCTCTCGAAGATGGGGGAGAGGGTCGTTCTTCTCTTGAACTTGTGGTTGAATAGGGCAGTTGCCTCCCATTGTGTGAGGCATTGTCCCTTCGCCTTCGAATCTCTAAAGGGATTCTGGTGGGCCCTTGGTCTTTCTGGAATAACCAGTATAGATCTTTGGGGGATTTCTCCTTGTCCCTGGTATGGCTTCCAATGAATCCAGTTGGAGTCTAGCTCATGGTTCTATTGGTTCGAGATCATTGTTCTCACAAACGGCGCCAAATTGTGCGCATTATAAACTGGTCAACTGGTCGGCACAACCAGAACATAACAAATCGGTTCAAATATGATGACCCCGAGCAGAATATAGACCGAACTCCTGGTCGTCGAACTCACTAAAGACTCCTTGCTCCGTCGCTGAACTCCTGCAACACCAGGAACATTGTTAGTGCTTTCTGGCCTAGTTTGACCAGGAAGCACTCCGACATTCAAGTAAGATTTCTCTCTAAGAGATTTTAATCAAGAACTGGGCTTAGAATTGCGTACCTGAGGTTATGGGGTTCCTCCCTTTATATAGGGGTCGAAAATTAGGGAGGTTGAGTCCTCTAAGAACTCTGCATCTTATTCTTTAGAGATTTTATCTTATGCTGGAGTCATTCTAATCGCTTTAGGACGTTAGACCCTGCATTCCCGAACAAATCGTATCAGGAATGAGATCTATTTGAGTTATCCTCCCTCTTAAGGCCGACATGGATTTTATTTAGTATGGGCTGCCCCTTTCTGGGGTGGGCTAAACTTGTATGACCCGAACGTCTGGTGGTCCGAGCTTCTTTGAGTACTAAAGTAGTCTGTCTTGGCCTGAGCTATAGGCCCATAGTTTTTATCCTCCCTCAATATTGTAGGTAGATATCTAACTATTTGACTTAAAACATTACTTTTGTATGAATCTGTAATACTTGAATAACCTATAGAATTAAACATTACTTGTGAGGGTAATTGTGTGTTCTAATCTCTTGAGATACTTCTCTTCCCTTGAGTCGTGTAAATTTACGATCATTCATTCTAATTCATTTTGAAACGACAATAGTCCTTTTTAACCTTATCTTTTGTATTCCCGTAAACTTTTGATGACTTATTCCACCACGAGGAGTAAAATTGGTGAATCTTCCTATACACTTGGAGTCCATATGTGTACATCGTTGTTGGGATGGGCGATATTGAATTGTTCTTCTTTGTTCTAAATCTAGGGCGTCTCTAATTGTCATTTTTGTAAATATTTTGGGATATATTCCCCTTGTACACCCTGAGTTTGTCCCTGGTGTTACAAAATTGCTTTATACACCCTGGGTTTGTCCCCGGTATTTTAAATCGTTTATCATGAATATTATTGGGCACCATGAGTTCGTCACTACCATTCTGGTTTTGGTGGCTTGGATTTTTGGGTTGACCGGCGAAGGCCTCACGAATCTTAAGGTGGGATAAATTGCTTGTTATATTATTGATTGATTGATTATTGAATTTGTTAGTCTAAAGGATGGATGATTATTGAATTTGGTTGGCCTAGAGTATGGCGCGGACCCCACGCTGTTTCCATTGAGTAAAACAACTGTGGCATGAAGCTCGGCGAAGCATTTACTATTCGCAACGAGGAGCGATGACGGCTTTGGTGATCAAATACCCATAAAAGCCTACTCTGGTGATTTCTGGTGTGGAATTCCTGTTATAATCTGGGTGCATGTTGGGTTGGGCATCTGCATTACATACACAACATCTCATATATGCATGTTTGTTGACTTGTCTGCTATGCTGTCATAAATTTGTCCGTCTCATTGACTATAAACTGTACTAGGTATTATATGGTATGCGTTGTGATGAATTTTGTACCGTGAGATTAGTTAGAAGGTTAGATTGTTTTGCTTTAAGGCCTTGGCTCATGGCATTCGTGCCACAAGTGAGGAGGATTTCTTAGTGGAAGTCATCCCAGAGGAAGAAGAAGAGTTTGAAGAACAGGGTGAGTTCCAAGAGCACGTGGATCCCGTTGATGCAGTTTGATGAGTTGAGACCTCTGCTTTTATTCTTATATTCAGTTCTCCTGTGCTTAGTGTAACTTTTGAAATTTCTTGGTAAAACTATAATAGTTATGTACTTTCAAATAGTTCAGATCTCCTTTATGATGTAATAACTAACGTATGTAAATATAAATGTATGGCTAGTATATCCCTAAATTTATATTTATGTATATTCTGACGTGTCCAGAAGACGGGGCGTCACAGTTGGTATTAGAGCCCAGGTTTACTGAACCTTCAGGCCTTGGGTTATGGGAGACTACGAGTTCTGTAGCGTAGAAGCTCTGTAAAGTGTCTATATTATTAAATTATCACTTATAATTCTAAAAACATAAAATCCATACCTTAAGTTTCTCTTCCTAATCATCTCTCATCTTAGGATGGCGTCCGACGCAGAGCCGGCTAGAAAACCATGGGCAGCACCTGAATTAGAAGACTCGGACCCCGAGGAAGAACACATTGAAGAACAAGACCCAATAGACGTATTTTCGTTGGCATGGATGTTCCTAAATGTGCGGTCAGTTCAAGATGGAGAAGAGGCAGAAAACGAGGCTGATGTTGAGGTGGAGGTTGAGGAGGAACCTGAGGATGACGACAGCGAGAACGAAGAGTGAGCCATCGCTTTCTTTTATGATCCACTAGAGGCACTGCCACCGGAGACGGACGATGATAAAGCAACGGACGTAGTGATCTACTGGAGCTACCAAGAGTACCACAAGGGCTATCGTGTTGGAGAATGGGTGTATGCAAGAGGTTTTCCAGAAAGGATGTGGAAATGGAAAAAGTCAGAGTCTTTTCCAAGGTACATGGGTCCACTAAGAGTGTTGAAGAGATAGGATGAGACCATCTATCGTCTGAAGGTACCATCGGGCTTCAAAGAGCTATTAGGGGGCATGATGGACGCAAGGTGGATGCAAACACAGAAACCAAGAGATAAGAGAGGAATCATCAACCCGCGCGACCAGGTAATTGACTTTAACAATTTGAAAGCGTACATGGAGGTACCAGTAGCCATAATCAATAGGGCTCGCATGGGACTAGAGGACTTTTGGCACGTGGAAGTGCAGTGGCGCTGCTACGGTATCTATGAGGCAACGTGGGAGCGTGACTCAGTTATTCGCTACTTCTATCCGCATCTGTTCATCTAGCCTTTAGTGCAGTGGGCGTTATATCTTTTCTTTCGTTGGAAGTTGTATGTGTATTCTGTGAACTTTTGAAGACCGGTACACCGATTATGTGATTAGAATGAAAAACAAATGTTTGTTGTTGAATTCTTCATAAGCTATCTCATAATCCCAAATTAAGTTCCACAAGATCCCAAAGCATGAAATCAATTAAGAATTGAAACAACCCCCAAATCTCAACACTCTCCTAAGATGGATGATAGACAATTGAATCACCGACAAGCTACCCCTAGATGATGAAACACCCTGGCTAGCCTAAGTTTTATGAAAACCACCGTTAAAACCCCACAACTCTATCCTTATGAGTTTCTTTCTCAAGCCTTTATGGCAATTTTCATACCCGATTGAAGCCCTTTGCGTGTCCTCCTTCCTAATAACACCGGTTTTAAATAGTTGACATTGGTGAAATCTTTTACCCTCATACAATTCTCTCGATCCTGATACCGCACTTTTGTGCAGTAGTTTCGTGAATTCTTTATTTACTCTCAAAATTTCAACCTGGGAAGTCGAGTTGGATACTTGAATTAAAGTACATTAGGTTGACGTAATTTCAGGACAAATATTTAGTTTGGCTACCCATCGCTTAAACATATCTTTTGTCAAGATGTGATGTCGCACAGATTGGTCCCGAGAATATCCCCTTTGTAACCTTCATTAGTTGTTTAACTCTTATGTCCAATGCATCTGAGCCTCAATCGACCTCTCAATTTGGGTCAACAATGATTGCCTTAGCCTTGACCCCTTGCCCTAATCCAACCTATCATTGAACCACCTGGGTTCCACCCTAAGATGTTCTAACCCCACGCATGTTTTTGACCGTCAACCTTCAAAACCTTGCCTCATAGATCTATGAGTAACAACGATCGTCAGAATATTACGTTATTAGGCCTTGGAGCTTTCACAGAAAACTGAGATGATGCATGAAAACCTCTTAACACCTCTTCAAGTGTGAAGTAGATTTCTTCTTAGTGTCACGGCTTAGAATATCTACCAACGTCTGCGTTTAGCAAAGTTTTGAAGATCAAGACTCCCATTTGCAAAAAGTGGTTAAGTAAGGGCTTATTCAACTAATTATATTTTTCGAAGGTCCCGATAAATAAGACTATGCCATTAGCAATCTAAAGTTAGAAACGACAGTTTCACACCAAAGGATTCGCGACACCACCATATGACAAAATTCAAACTTCCCCAAGACTAGTTCATAGCTAACCCACCTATTTCGATAAATCGGGAAGCACAAGATTCATACCGATAGTAAGAAAGTGAAAGACGAGAAATAACCTCGAACTTATGATAACCTTAGTACGCTAGCAAAGGAGGTACGTCTATATACATCAATATTCACGCTGGCCTTCCCACCAAAATGTTAGAGTCCGGGTTTTTGCCATCACTATCAAAGAACGAAGAATCTTGATCACAATAATGAACGTTTCGAGCCTGATAAAGAATTAACCACAAAGTCACAATGGGTCACACGACTAGGTATTTACCACAACCATATCTTTTATCATGTTCGTTTTACCCTAGAATGACCAACCGCTTGAGAAAACGATCCAGTTATTGGAAGAGACATTCAAACCTAACGTACTAGCACGTCAAGAACAAACGGTAGAGGCCAAGAGGAACGGAGCAACCTTTGAAAAGACTAGAGAGAAAATGAAAGCATATGACTACAAACTTCATCATCAGGATTATTGAGACCACCTCAAAGACCGGTAACTCTTTAGTTAAACAATTCAAGGATTTTGGTGCCAAGGAGTTTGTGGGAACAGTGAGTCCCATTGACGCTGAAAATTATTTGAGGGGTGGAGTGCGCATTTTAGATAAATCGAGTTGTTCACGTGGTAGGTTCTTAAGTATCGATTTGTATCCTTTTGGCGTCTAGACTGTGTAACTCTTATGGAGTTGGTATTCGATTTTTGTTGTGGTATCGGTGTGAGTCGCAAGGAAGTTGCTTTCGAAAACCTTTTGCGATGGACCCGTTAGGACAAGCTTGTTTAGATTAGTGCATAAATGTTGCTTGTATAGAGAAAGAATTTTCTCATCAGAACGTGTGAACTCTATGTATGAGAAGTTAAATGGTGATATAATTTTATTCTTTATGGTGGAGTTGCGTAGCAACATAGTGTGAGTACGTGGGAGGAATAAGTGTTTGGATGAGAAGAGTGGAAGCATAAGTGAGACTATACAAATTCGTGGATATAGTTTTTGTAATTGCCCTTGAGTGAATCGAGTGTCTTGGTAGAATGTGGGTAAGATGAAATAATTAAAATACGAAAGTGGTTCTTGGTTCGATTGTGTGGCAGAGAATGTGTGAATGGATTGAGTGATGATGGTAAGAGATTTTAGAATTAGGAGTTAGTACTAATCAGTTAAAGGATTGTAGGGTGGATGGTACGTACGTGAAGGAAATATGTGACGATGTAGTGATTGGGTTCATATGGGTAAGCATATACCTGGGGAGCGTTTAGTCTATGTGGTATGTTTAGCCCTAGTGGCTCATTAGGTTCAAGT
>JAULJZ010020568.1:0-15751 GCA_032270985.1 Heliamphora pulchella
AAATTTAGTTTATGCACTAAATATGTGATCATGCTGCTGGAGTATGATCTTCCATTGTAAGGGAGTTATGCTGAGGTCTGTTTGCAGATTTAGATCTTTAAATGGCCTGGGTATTGGTGTAAATATGGATTGGATCTTAGTCTGTGAAAGTAGTAGAATCTGTCTCACAGTTGGTGGAGTCTGGATTTGGGCCGTGTGAGGCTCAGCAGTCCTTTACTTAATGCAAGGGTTCTTTCTGGATCTGCGGTCGGGATGGGTTGCACTGCGGGTGAAAGATTGTCTTACCATAGCTATGGTGCTTGGTTCTTGCATGGCATGGACCATTGACTTTGATTCGGTTAGGAAGAGAGAAGAGTTTTGCCTGATCGATGATACTGCTGATGTGTAGCTTCAGCGGCCATGGATGAGTGTTTTGCCAAGGCTGTGGAGAGTGCCTATGTCCTGTCCCCATTAGGTAGGGAATCCAGATGTAGAACCTGGAGATGAACCAATAAATGACTATATTAAACCGTACTCGAGCTTCAGATCAATGTGCCCACAAGCAAGGAGTACGCCCGCGTGTTTCAACGAGGAAAACAGGTTTGCAGTGTGTCCTCATGAAGAGAAATACGACTGGTATTTTCATGATTGGTCTCTTAAGGTGGTTGTACCCAAATGGGTTGTGATTCAGTAAGACAGTCTATGAGTTTATGATGCATCATTTCTTTTCTGGACTAGCATCGGAGGAGTTTAGCTTATATATGATCATATAGATGGTCCTGTGTATAGGGATGTGTCCAAAGGTTTATCTTCAAAGTGTTTTGAACTTCATTGTAATTTCTGTTTTTTGGGGAATAAAACTATTACCCAATAACAAGCTGCGGCAGTATGACTGGAGACAGATTTAGATCACTCCCAGCATCCCAACCAGCCCTTGAAAGACTTTTCTACACATTTGGTGTGGTAGGATGGATCCATTTGTTACCAACCATTTGGTAGCCTTAGACTCTGTATTTGTGTTCCAAAAATTGTCATTTTAAAGTGATCTTGGTGCAACAACTTTGCTACTGGGAGGAATAGGTCTGTTGTGTCATTTAACTAAAATGAGCAATAGTCTGATAATCATTGGATGGCTAGTGTTCATTGGATACATCCTCATGGGGCATGTTATGTATTGAAGGAATGATTCTCCATGAAGAGTAGGATATTAGTGTAGGGATTGCGAACTTTTATGATCACTTGTTTAAGGAGAGAGGAGGATGGTGCCCAGGTTAGATGGGATGGATCTTTCTTGGAATTCTCTTAGGCGGCTTCTAGCTTGGAAGTCCCTCCCTTTCACCTAGGAGGAGGTTCTTCGGGGCTTCAAGGATTTCACCTAGGGGATAAAGCTTCAGGGCAAATGCCACGACTAGAGCCTTCTTTTAGCAGTGTTGGAGAGTGATGAGGGACGAAGTGATGGTTATGATGCATTTCTTCCATGAGTATGCTGTATTTGTGAAGTGTTTGAATGCCTCATTCATAGCCTTGATTCCTAAAATGGAAGCAAAGGATATCGAAGACTTTAGACTTACTAGTGTGCTTCACGATGCTTTTGAAGTGTTGGCAAAAGCGCCAACAAGTTGTTAAAAGGAGCATTGAGTTTGCTGGTATTGGATTATCAGAATGCCATTGTGGAGGGTCAGCAAATTCTGGACATAGTTTTTGTCGCCAAACGAGTGTCTTAGCCGGAATGATAGAAACCAATCGTGTTTCTCGAAGAAATCTCAATATCGTATTCGTCTAGAAGAAAAACGGAAATTGGATTTTCATCATGATCTTATAGAACGACAATTGGCGCCAAAAGGATGCAATATAGATGAAAATTCCCACCACCACCCCCCACCCCCCAAAATATATATATATTGCGGCATAGGAGTGAAAAAAGGACTCTTGAATGAGGAGCATGGAGGTGGGGATTTTTTGCAAGGTTAGATTTTAAGATGACATGATTAGAGGATATTGGATTTTTTTTGTTATGTCATGGACATGATGGATTTTAAAGATAGAAACAGAGGATGACTATGCTCTGTATCTGCAAGGCTCGTTTGGTGGTGAATGGCTTGCCAACCAGCTACTTCAGTTAGTATTGGACTTCAACTTACATGACATATCAAATTCAGATTTTAAATTTTAGTACATGCAAAATAGTTTTTTGGATAAAAAGATAAAAAATCTGTTTTAGTACTTAATTTTCAGTTTTTAGTTATCTCGCTGCTAAACAAACAATGGTTTATAATTTGAATGGGCTGTTTAGCCAAATAACCTTGAATTTGGTTACTCCTGTTTGTTTGGTATGCAGCTATTGTATCAGGAGGGAAGGGTACGGCACAGGACAAAATCAAGACACTGAGGGAAGCTGGGGTGACAGTGGTTGAATCTCCTGCAAAGATTGGAGTTGCAATGCTTGATGTCTTCAAACAGAGGGCTCTTGTCTGAATCAAAATCATTCTCATCATTTCGTTTTATTTTAGATTATTTTTCTTGCAGATGACAGAAAATCTGCAATGGATGTGGGCGCTGAAGCTTGTTTTTGCCATACGATAATAAATACATCGAGACAACTGCATTTTCCTCCTCTTTTATTTTTTTTTTTATTTTTGAGAAGTTCTAGCTGTATTTCTGTTTCCCATTAAACTGTCGTTTAATTACGCCGAAATTTGTGTATACTTCATTGCAATTTGCAAGTGCCAAAGATTTGGAGCTGTGACCTCTTCTTTCATGTGTTCTTTTCACAAATAGATTGAAGGCTATGGATATTTAGAACCAGTAATGATTTTCTTTGCTAAAGGATATTACAACTAAGAACATAGATTAATTCCAGTATTGGAAGAATTTGTTAAGGCGACTGTTAAGAATCTTTGCCATCGTTAACCTACTTAAAGCAAATATGATGTTTAAATCTTAATATTTTTGCTTAGTGGAAGTTTCCTTGTGGTATCTAAATCAAGAAATTTCCTTTATCGTTCAAAAAATTAATAAAAATTCCGTAGCCAATAGTTAACTTATAAATTATTTTATAGATTTAAAAAAACAACAAAACGGAACTTGATGTTTTTGTAACTTCCAATACTCAGGAAAAAAAAAACCTCTTCAATATATTAGACATATGGATGGCTAGCTTTTACAATTACCAATGGAGATGCTCTTAATATCGTGAAATTTTGACACTTTTTCTTCTACCCAAAATAGCATTTACCACTCTTGGTACTATAATGGTACATTCAGTACAGAATTTGAGGAGAAATTTATAGAAAGAAACACAAAGTAAAGGAAAAATAAAATAATAAATATAATAAGATTTATTCATTGCTTTTCCAATATACTTTTACCTAGGTATATCCCTTCATAAATTATTGATCCACACAATATTTAAGTGATCTATAATTGCCAAACTTATTCATTCACTCTAGAGGGTTAAGATGAGGATACAGTTCCGTTCTCACTGGCCGCTGATTAAGTGAGAAATATCCACTTGGTCACTTTGTACTGTCAGGGTCCCTTTTTGCTTTTTGACCATATATTGGATTTAGCCAATAATTACTGGCAATGCGGCTATGAGGTTTGGCTAATAACTCTTGACATGATGATTATAGTGTCAGGTTCAGGCATACAAATTCTCAAGCGGGGACATCAGGTCCTCAACATTCGTGTAGGTTGGCCACAATGATGTCGAGCTATTGAAGGCGGGCCAACATGATGTTTGACTGACCTATGCTCTGATTACGGTCCATAGCTATGGACCTTGAGTAGGTCTATTACTATTGCTTTGACGTGTTTGCCAGATCATGTTAAGTTGTGTTAACCTCCCACAAGTGCACTCATTGCCTTGCCATTGCTTGAGATACAGAGGTGTGGAAAAGTGATGAGCTATTGGAGAGCCGAGCTAGATCTCTTTTAGCTACGACTCTTGTGGTCCTTGCTCGGCTCCCGACCTAGTAAGGTGAGTTCCACCTCGGATTGGGGTTTGTTTAAGAGAACCAAATAGACTATTGGCATGTGTTTAAATGGCTTCTTAAACAAGCTTGGGTGATGTGGCATTCCTTGGTGGGATGTTTATGTACATGAACAGTCGCACCCTTACGCGTGTCGCGCCCTAGATGCCCCTTGACAACGTTTGAAGCAACGCGTCTATCCCCATTTAATGCAAACAATGCAACGTGCACCTTAGAATTTGTAAAGTTAGAAACGATTCTCAATAAATACCAATAATTTTAAATTTATGATGTTTTCTCTACTTAGCCAGCCCTTGCTGACTTCAACCGAGCTCTCTCAGTGCTCAAATTCGTAGTTACCCCAACTCGGCCCTTCACGCTCGCTTAGACTGACACTTGGTTTCCGGCAATCGCACTATTCATGCCTTATGCATTGATCTAGAGATAACTGCGCATTAAATACGAGGGGTGCATGCTTTTCATGTTCTTCTAAGGGCGTCATTTGGCATTCCCTCTTCTTAACTCTTTGTCTCCTTTCACCTCTGCAATAGCTATGGGTTGCCCCTAGTCTCCCCTCTCGCTCACTTCATCATGGTGGGGGTTTCACCGAGACTACACCATCCCTAATGACGTCTCGATTTGTCTGTTGAACCTTGATGCACATTGGGTGACAGATGAACCCGGCGTGTCAATCTAGCCCCTTTTGGCCATTGTAGAGGATAAGGTGAGGCTGTGCCTCCTCTGCAAGGCAATGAGCTTCTACAATTGCGAGGAGTAGACACCCTGAATCGCTACCTATGCATCGAGCTCAAGATACGTGAAATTTAGTATTGCTACTCCCTTCGGCAAACAATTGCAAGGAGTAACCATTATTACCTCATGGCCAAAGATGCCTCCAAGCACATAGTGCTCAATCTGAAAGGCTCTCACAAGGGAGAGATCGAGGACTTCGTCATTATTGGGACAATTGGAAGCTCATCCTAGCCCTCATAATCCTCGTGTAAGGTTGTGCTTGGCCAAAGCTGGCGCCTCAAGTAGCGGAGCTGTCCTCAGTTAGCTTTCAACTTTACTTTCATTACTACATACTTGGTACTGATTTAATTAATTTAATTTTTATATATTTGTAGTCTCATGTAAGGATCCATTTCCAGATCATAGGATCTGTGATGGTAAGTTAATAAGATCTTTAGATCACAATAAGATTAAAAAAAAAACCCTAATATAATCAAAACCCTAAAAATTTAAAACTCAAGAGGCAGAAACCCTAATTCAAGGAAGAAGATCTTAAAACCCTAGAAATTATTAAATTATCCCAAAATATTAAATTAAAATGATAAAATCTTATAAAAAGTGTAAAATTACCATTTTGCCCCTATGATACAAGAAAGTATTTAAAATTCAAAATTTTGGCACATGAACAATCTAAATTCAAGATTTAAATTAAAACAAAAAGCAAAAGACAAAATAAAAAATAAAATGACCAAAATACCCCTATATGGCCGACTACATCTAGGAAATTATGCCAAAAAGCTTTTTTTTTGCATTTTATACTCAAAATTAAGAAAAATGTGTACAAATCAAAGGATTATTATAACCCAAGAATATCTAAACAAATAATGATGGTATTAATATAAAATTTTAAGTCTACAAAAGCAAAACAAATTATCATTAAAATTCTTGCACACCAAATAAAGGCAAATTAACACATCTTGATAAAAAAACTTAATTTATCTTATATGTCAACACATAATTAACTAAATGATGCCAAATTAATAATAAATTACAAAAATAATAAAATAATCATAAAATTTACTAAAATAATTTTTTTCTATAGAAAAAGAGACCAAAATATACATCAAGTTAATTTTTGAGATTTTTTTTGGGCAATATAGTATAAATATACCATTAAAATACCAAAATAATACAATAAAAAACCAAAATCAGATTTTTGGGGTTGGGAAACCCCCCTTGGTCGAAATCCCCTTTCCCCCTTTTCTTCTATTTCTTACACCACCACATGTCCACCTCTTCTTCAACTAATCACCTCATGTGCATGTCTTCCACCTCCACTTCCACTCTTCCACCACCATCATCTCCTCTATCACTCCATGACTCCATATAAACAACCACACCTCCACCATTTCGGCACACACAAGAGGGAGAGTGAGGCTTACCAGAATTGTTACTCCAAAAATTCTTTAAGTGTCGGGGAGTAAAGGCTAGAAAAAGGTAGGAAGGTTCTTGGAGCTATAAATCTAAGTCCTTGAATCCCACCACCAAGAGTAGCACCACAAGGTAAGAAAACTCTGATATCCCTCTTTTCTCACTCATCTCAAATCTCCCTCTCACCATTCTCAAATTAAAACCAAGATCAAAAACCAAAACAAACTAACAAAGACGTCAAAAATCAATTTTTAGGACTGTTTGATACTCTCTTATGTGTTTATGCTTGTGCATATAGTTTTTATTGAGAAATATGGTAATGCTTACATTTTTAGGCTCTGGAGTAATGATTTTTAAGTCTCTATATCATGCATGCGAAGAAAATAAGCATATCCATAACATGCAAAGAGTTAGGAGGTGAAGGAACTGGTAGCCATGAGTTTTAAAAATATTCTGCTTGCTAGAACCATGCTTGAAAAATCATAATTAAATATAGAAAAATCACCTAAGGTTGGCAGTATTTTATGTCCCGATTTACATTTTTAAGTTCTTTTTCATATAAAGTTGGTTGAAACTGTTTTGAACTTATAAAACTCGAAATACAAATTTTCTACTAAAACATGTCATTTGCAGACTCATTTGCAGACCCTCCTATGTTGTAGAGGTCAAAACCTTATTTTAAAGTGTGAACTAAGATTTGGTTCTTTCACGAAAGTTGTAGTTAACATATTTATCTATTCACCCACTAAAAATGAGCCATTTTTGTTGAGATTTGGTCAATCAAATCCCCTCTACAAACTTCTATCAATATTTAGTGATTTAAAACCCTTACTGTGCAACAGTTTTGGGAGGTCCAAAAGTCATATTTCTAATAATGTATTCAAAAAGTGTTCTTAATGAGGAATGTTACAAAAATTTTAATCTAAATGTTGTCAAAAAATTAGGCCTTTTAGTCTCTATTTGTAAAGACCCAGTTCTAAACCACATGATTAGCGACGGTAAAGCGACAAGATCATAGGTCACCAAAAGGTTAAAAACCCTAATACGATCAAAAATCCTAAAAATCTAACACCCAAGATGCAAAGCCCTAATGCAAGAAGAGAATATCTAAAACCCTATAAATTATTTAATTATCACAAAATAATAATTTAAAATCATAAAATCCCTTAAAAAAGTAAAATTACCAACATGCTCAGCACAAAGTGGCTGCAGACCCAGTGACCTTGGGATGAGAGAGGAATTGTCGATCCACACAACCCTGCGCTAGACTTTAACGATCTAGAGACATATATGGAAGTCCCTATTGCTATAAACTATTGGAGGCAAGACTGCAAATATCTTTATTTTTGCAAATGATTAACAGAAAAAATTAACTGGATGGGCAAATGCCAAAATGGGTTTTAGATAAAACTTTTGATGACGAACGATCAAAATAAAACCAGTGCATCCGAAATTAATTTAGAAGAATACTTTTTCACCGGTCGAATCTTCAAGTACGATTTGAATCCGAGTTGAAACTCCTGTAAGATCTTCTACTGTATTCCCTTATGCAATTCCTGAATATAGTATGGGTTACAATCCTCCGAAAACTCGTACTGGTAGAAGCAGGATAGCTTTAGTCTTAGAAGACAAGTTATGAATCTGGTTTAGCCTATCTGCATATTTATAAGTGTTAGCCCAAGGGCTTTTTATTTTAATTTTGATAATTTTCATAATTCATTTTCTAAGAATAAACAGCTTTAAAAGGATAATATCTTTATATTTTCAAAATAAAAATATTGACACATTTTGAACAAATGATTTTGACACCTTAGCCAAAAAGTAATGACTTAACTCTCAAAAGGATCAAAACACTCACATATTCTTAAATGAGAATATTCTATGTTGAATCCAATTGAAAAATAAGTCAAACACTTTTAAGGTAAAATATATACTTGAATTACATCAAGTGTGCCAATCCCTTTGAACAAATATTTTTGATACCCTAATTGTTTTATGAAGTTATCTTTTAGGTATTATAGTTAGTGTCGACACAAACAAATTTTGTGTCAACACAAAAGAGGCGTAGCTCTCAGGACTCAAAATGAGTCGACACAAATTTAATTTGTGTCGACACAAAAGTGTTTCACATTTTTGGTATTCAGAATTTTGGGTCGACACAAACTGAAATCGTGTCGACACAAAAGAACTGAGGCCACCTGCAGCATTTGAGGAGTCAACACCAGTTGAAGATGAGTTGATACAAAAGTCCCGAGCCTACTTGCAGAATTTTGGTGTCGACCCCAAAGTCCAAATGGGTCAACACAAAAGTACCGTGACTTCCTGCAGAAAATAGTGTCGACACCAAATGCAAGTTGAGTTGACACAAAGTGCCTGTAATATCTCGAAAAAAAAAAAAATTATTAGAATAAATAAATAAATATAGTAATAATTACATATTAAGGTTACGGTTATGACCGTTACAAATAATGGTAATTATATATATATATATATATAAATAAATAATAAATAAATAATAATAATACTAAATATAATAATAATTACACAATACTAATTATAATAATAATTAGTATTGTTTAATGGGAGAAATAATGTTGCTTTTCGGTTACAAGAAATAATGTTGTTTAATTATCATAATAAAATAATAATTATATATATATATAATAATAATCATTTAATATAATTGATTAAAAGCTTTAAATGGGAGTTAAGTGGTGAGCCTCCGTTGACATGTTGCTTTAGTGTGTGTGTATATATATATATATAGTATTGGTTGGGCTAGGAAAAACACAAAGAAATAGTAGAGAGAGAGAGTTTGAATCCACTACGCCTCGCAGACGCCTCTAGCTCTCATCGCCGGCGACGCCACCGCTGACCACCACCAGCACTGCAACTTCCGGCAACCACCTGTTTCTCTCTCTCTCTCTCTCTCTCTCTCTCCTTCGGTTAGCTTTTGTCACTCTCCATCTCTCTCCCTGATGCTATATATGTGTATATATATATCTTCCTCTCTTCTCTTTTGATAGTTCTTGTTTGATCACCACCATTAGTGCCACCAAAGATCACCGGCGCCTCCGGCACCCTCGAAAACCCCCTGCTGTCCAACCAACCCCACACGTTCTTATATGCCAAAATTTCATATTTTTGTTGTGCACTGTTTCTAACACTACCTGCTGCCACCGCCACTCAACACCCTTAAGTTTACCATTTTGACGCCCTAACGACGTTAGTGAACGGCTTCGATCGCCAGTAAACTACGCCGGCAAACCCAAACCAGAAAATTATCATTTTATAAATTTGGTTAAAAAAAAATAGTTTTTGGCCTAACTTTGGCCAACCACAGCCGTCATCTCAGATCTTCGTTTCAATAACCGTAGCTATGGTTAGACTCGCCTCACAGCCACCAACGCATAGCCGCAAACGGCCATCAAAACCGACGTCTAGATTGACCATACGGCAAATCCAAAGTTTGGCAAAAAATTCCAATTTTACCACCGAACCATGCACGCGTTCAATGTTATTGTTTTGATTCCACTGTTATGTGTTTTAACATATTCCACTCTTAGTGATTCAAGTGTTTACATGGGCCATGTTTGGATTGTGTAGTTTATTTTATTGTTTGTTTTGTTTTTAGTTTAAAAATATATATATATAGAATAAAACAAAAAAATTATATATTATGTGATTTAATTAGTTTTTTTATACAAATCAAAATTTAAAGATATAAGCTTAAATATTTTAAATAACATAAGTATAAGTGTTTTTTTTAAATGATTTTCATCTTTCATAAGTTAGGATTTTTATAAAATAAAAATGATAGTTAAATTTTTGTTAGAAGGATTCAAACTATATATATATATATATATATATATGAGATCAATTAGGTTTATAAAAAAATATATTAGGCTTAAATATTTTAACAAAGAAGTTGTAATAACAAAATTTTATATTTTGCTAACCAATGAAGATTTAATTAAATGATTAGTTAAAAAAAAGGTTTAAAATAAAATATTTTATGAAAGTTCTTACTAAAAGTAACATTTTTACATGTTATGAATTTAACTAGTTTTATAAAATCAAATCTTAAAGTTTGAGTATTTAAAATTTTAAAGGTTAAGAAAATTAACCTAATTAAGTATTTTGGGTATATCTTATAAAATAGGCTCTTGATGAAATATTTTAAATAATAAATATACTAGTGATTAGTAGAGGTTTAGTAAAAATAAATAGAGTTCATAAAATAGAATAATTAAATTTGAACATAGAATGCTATCTAATTATTGTTTTAACAAGTTTATTAGATTTGGAGTCCCGAGACTATTACGATTAAATAAATTCTGTTAGATCAGGTGAGTCTCTGATATTTGACTTAATTTTTATTTCACGTGAATGTTTGATATGTTATACTTCTAAGGGTATAGTTGATTTTTTAAAACTAATTATGGTTATGATTGACGCCTTAAAATCGAGAACAATCACGGTTACAATTGAAACTTTAAAACTGATTATGATTACGGTTGATGCCTTAAAACTGAGAAAAGTTACGGTTACAGTTGTTGTCTTAAAATTGATTATGGTTACAGTTGACGCCTTAAAACTAATTATGGTTACGGTTGACGCCTTAAAACCGAGAAAAGTTACGGTTACAGTTGACATATTAAAACTGATTATGATTACGGTTGATGCCTTAAAATCGAGAACAATTACGGTTACAGTTGACGCCTTAAAACTGAAAATAATTTTGATACCTGAAAAGTAGATGTTGAAATATATTATTCTGACATTGTGAAATAGTTATTAATTTAGATGTCATTGAATTCACATTAGCTTTGCTAATGGACATTGACAAAATTTCAGGTGACGCATGATGTAAAGAAGAAAGTGGAAGCTGAGAAAGTTAAATTCATGATTTTGTATTTCTGTAATTGTTGTATTTTCATTCATGTATCTACAATGTTTGAATGTTGATCGCACTGTTAGAAGCTCTAGGGGTTTTTGAAATGATTTACTAGGAATGTTTATTAGAAATAATTAATACTTTGCTTTAAAATTTGGATGACTTGAATGAGTTTCTTTAAAAAAAAATCAGTCGGCAAAATTCAAAATAAAAATAGAAAATAAAGAAAGAAATAGGCCTTTGATGGGTTTTGACTCACTGGCCGGTCATGGACACCATATATGAAAATGGGTCGTGACAATGCCTCCTCTGGATGTTGAAGTTTCAAATGAGTCAACACCATATCCAAATGTGTCGACACCATGATATTGGTAAGTTAGTGTGCAAAAATTGTGTTGACTCCTCAGAAAATTTGTGTCGACCCAACCACTTAAAAGGACCTACCTTAGACATTTTGTGTTGACACCAAAGGTATTTGTGTCGACACCGGCGATGAAAATTTAAATTCGCGACAGGCCTCAACGGTTGGATTTTTGGCATTTATTACTTCCACCTACCTCTAACGGTCATGAATGCACAAGAACTTATATAAAGAGTAACTTCTCAGCATTTACTAAGACTAGAGACCTACATTTACTATTCTATTGCTTGAATCAAACTCATAATTCTTAAGATCTTATTTATTGCTGAATCTCCAGCTCTTGTTCCTCATCTCTCTTTACTTTCTCATTTATTGTAAATTATTTCTGTAAAGAGAGTGAGTGTTTCTCATTTATACACTTCATTTATTGTATTCAAGGGTGAGTCACTCTTTATCCTTTGAGTGAGTGAGTAAATCTCATCAAAGAAGAGTTCAAGAGAGATTAGAAGAAAACATGGGCTTGTTTTCATAGGATCATCTTGAAGCTGTTTTAGGCTTATAAATGTGCCTTTAAATATTTAGCTTATTCAAGCGAAGTTTTGAAAATTATAAAGGCTTAGAATGCGCCCATGAAGCATTCTGTATAGTGAAAATACTCAAGGGAGAACTTGAGGAGTGGACGTAGGCTTGGAAGAAACCGAACCACAATAAAATTCTTGGTGTCCAGTTCTATCTCTCTATCCTTATTCTTTTAATTTTTGCATTGCTTAAATATTTGATTATCATACTTTATTTGTTTGTAATATTAAAATATTTTCGAAAAGATTTTTAAATTGTTATTTATTTTTAAAGACCCAATTCACTCCCTCTTGGGTTGTCTAGATTTAACAATTGGTATCAGAGTTTGGCCTCTTGTTTTTTGACGTAACAGTCTAAGAGTTTATATGGCAACCACTTGCATCGAACCTATCCAATCCAAAGGTCAGTCGACTAATAGACCTCCCTTGTTTAATGGAACAAATTACAATTATTGGAAAGGTAGAATGAGAATCTACATTTAACCCGTAGACTACGACCTTTGGCGGGTTATCATAAATGGACCCAAAAGACCCACCAAAACTGTTGATGAGGCTGTTGTCCCTAAACCAGAGGTAGAATGGACTGAAATTGATATTAGGGAGATACAAGAAAATGCTAAAGCTATGAATCTCCTTTATTACTCACTTGACCCGAATAAGTTCAACATGATCTCTACATGTGACACCGCAAAAGAAATATGGGATAGACTCGAAGTTACCTATAAAGGTACCAATCAAGTAAAAGAGTAAAAAATCAGTTTGCTTGTACATAATTATGAATTATTCAAAATGAAGTATAATGAAATAATTTCTGATATGTTTACTCGCTTCACTGATATTATTAATGGATTAAAATCTCTTGGCAAGATTTACACTAATGCAGAAATGATAAGAAAAATTCTGAGGTGTATGCCAAAGAGTTGAGAAGCTAAGGTCACGGCCATTTAAGAAGCCAAAGACCTGAACAGGCTCAGCTTAGAAGAACTTCTTGGTTTTCTCATGATCCATGAGATGAACATCAAGATGGATGAAGAGGAAGACAACAAAAAGAAGAAAGGCATCGCCTTTTAGTCCTCAACTCATGAAGAAGAATCTGAGGAAGACTCCTCAAATGGTGAAAATGAAGACATTGCTCTCATCACAAAGAAATTCAAAAATTTCTTAGAAACAAGAAACAAGGAGAAAGAAAGTTCTTCAAGAAGGAAGGACACCGAGGCGAGCCTACCAAATTTAAAGGCGACTCTAGCAAGTTCAAAAACGAATTCAAGAAGGAAGAAATCATTTGCTATGAGTGTAAAAAGCCTGGACATGTAAAGGCTGAATGTCCTTAGCTCAAAAAGTAATTTAAAAAGGGCTTAAAGAAGGCCATGATAGCTGCTTGGGGTGAAAGTGATAACAGCAGCTTTGAGGATGAAAAGGAGAAAAATGTAATAGCAAATCTATGCCTCATGACCAGAGAAAATGACGAGGTAACTTCTGACCCTTTTTCTTTAGATAAATAGCAAAATGCATTTGAAAATTTGCATGATAAATTAAGAAAAATGGGTGCGAAGAATTCTATCTTAAAAAAATTAGTACTTTCCCCCTCAACTGAAATAGAAACCTTGAAGAGTGAAAAATCTGTTTTATCAAAACAAGTTTCTATTTTGAAAGAAAAAAACAAGGCTTTAAGTGAAAAAGTTGAGAATCTTACAAAAATTGTTTACAAATTCACTCAAGGAAACAATAATTTAGACAAACTTCTTGGCATGCAAAAATATGTCTTTGACAAAGCTAGAATTGGATATAAGCCCAAGAAGAAATAAAAATTCTTAAGCAACACTTTTGTTAAAGCATCATCTAATCATACAAATGCCACTTGCTTTTATTGTTATGAGCATGGACACACTGCCACACACTGTCCACACAGAAAATTCTCTAATAATTTTGTCAAGAAGGCTTGGGTTCCTAAAGGAACACATCTTCAAGGAACTAACATCAAATGACCCAAGAAAATTTAGATACCAAAGATCAAAACTTAATTCTCCTTACAGGTATGTCTCAAATTCTGATTCAGGAAAAAGGATGTGGTATCTCGATAGCACATGCTGAAGACACATGATAGGTGACCAATCGATGTTTGTATCTCTCAAACCAAAAGATGGCGGATTTGTGACTTTTAGAGACAATAGCAAAGAGAAAATCATAGAAATTGGTTGTATTGGTAAAATTTCTTCCCCTTCTATTGAAAATATTTTGCTTGTTGATAGTTTGAAATATAACCTTCTTAGCATAAGTCAAATTTGTGACAAAGGTTACAAAGTTGTATTTGATCATGCTAAGTGTGTTATTGAAGATTTAACAAATAACAAAGTTATTCTTGAAGGTCAAAGACATGAAAATATTTATACATTTACTCTTAATGATCTTTCTAAGAATGACACCAAGTACTTAGCCGCCTTGAGTGATAATAGTTGATTATGGCATAGAAGGCTTGGACATGCACACATGAACTTAATTTCTAAACTTTTAAAAAAGGAAATGGTAATTGGGTTACCCCAAATCAAATTTAAAAAAGACAAAGTGTGTGATACATGTCAACAAGGCAAACAAATTAGAAGTTTTTTTTCATTCTAAAAATGAGATTTCAACTTCTAGGCCATTACAACTATTGCATATGGACTTGTTTGGTCCAATAAGGACTTTAAGTCTTAGAGGCAAGAGATATGCCTTTGTTATTGTTGATGACTTCACTAGATACACTTAGGTGCTATTCTTAGCTCATAAGGAGCCTTTGTCTCTTTTGCAAAACTATCTCGGAGTGTTCAAAATAAAAAAGGTTTTCAAATCACAAGTATCCGAAGGGATCATGGTAGAGAATTTGAAAACAAAGATTTTGAAAAATTTTGTGATGAAAATGGTATTAACTATAACTTCTCTACTCCAAAAACTCCTCAACAAAATAGAGTTGTTGAGAGGAAAAATATGACATTGGAAGAAATGGCGAGGACTACGCTCTGTGAAAATAATCTACTACGATACTTTTGGGTCGAGGCAGTCAACACCGCTTTCTTTATCATAAACAGAGCTATGATAAGAGTTTCTCTTAAGAAAACTCCGTATGAGCTATGAAATGGAAGAAAACCTAACATCAGTTATTTTTGCGCTTTTTGGTGCAAATGTTTTGTTTTAAGTAACAACAAAGAATTTTTGGGCTAGTTCGACACAAAATCTGATGAAGGTATTTTTATGGGATATTCTATATCTAGTAAAGCGTATAGAATTTTCAATAAAAGGACCCTAGTTGTTGAAGAATCTATACATGTTGTTTTCGATGAAGCTAATCTTAGTTCTTCAAAGGACTTTTGTGAAGATAACTTGTTAGACTTAGAAAAATGTGTTGAAGATATCTTCATTAAAGAAAAAGAAGAGCCCAATCAAGAGGAAGCTTTAAATCTTTCACAAAATACAGTCCATCAGATTGCTGAATCTGAAAATCCAAAAAATTTAGACCTTCTTAAAGAATAGAGGTATGCTCACGGTCACCCAAAAGATCTTATCATTGGTAATCCATCACAAGGTATCAAAACTCGTTCATCTCTACATAATGTTTGTGGAAATTTAGCATTCTTTTTCCAGATTGAACCAAAACATTTTGAGGAAGCCAGAAATGATGAATTTTGGATCTTGGCTATGCAAGAAGAGCTAAATTAATTTGAAAGAAACAAAGTTTGGACTTTAGTCCCAAGACCTAAAGAACACTCTATTATTGGTACAAAATAGATTTTTAGAAATAAAATAGATGAAAATAGAGTAGTTCTTA
>JAULJZ010020579.1:0-15748 GCA_032270985.1 Heliamphora pulchella
CAAGACCAGCTACTATAACGATGTACTACAATCGTACCAATGGAATGTCTGGGTCCATTGCGATTGTGAGCCTACATGTATAATCTGTCAGAATCTTTAGCCCGATCTTCCGTGCAGCACGTACCGAGTCAAATACTGGACAGAATATACGGACTATGCATTTATATTTCACAAACAAAAATATGAAACCAATAATGCAAAATCATCTCAAATGTTTCTCATTTATATGTCAGGGATCCAGAATAAAATACATAAAAGCATGACTTTTCAGTATACATTCCCAACAACCGCCACCTTCCAATATGGAAACCGCTAGATTACATTGTAGCGACCACCATAGAACTTTATAGAACCTTTCAAAAACATGGTGACCACCAACTTGTATTGTGGCGACCGCCAACTCCAAATGGCCTAACTTGTCCCCAAAACATGGAAACATCTTATTGGTTGAAGAATTCTATAAATACTGTACCTCTGGTACGTTTTAGAGGACAGAAAATTAGAGTGAGGTTTAGTGAGAGAAGCTCTGTCGAGTCGCCAAGCAATTCGAGTCCCAATGCCGAAACCCTACCGAAATACCGAGATTCGAACCTCCGACGCCTACATTGGAAGCCTTGCTTGGATCACCACCTGCGGATTTGACCATTGAAGCACATTCCCGACTTGAGGAATCCCCAACAATTTAAGTACCTCGTTTGGATCCCCGATCTTTCTAATTCCATTCTCTCTCTTTTGGAATGATCAGGTTAACTTTTAATTTCAATTTGCATGTTTCTTTTGCTTACGTAATTAACCTCGTTTGTTGTCTAAATTGCTTTATGTAATTTCCTTATGTAATTTGTTCATTATTTAGTTATTGACCTCCTCACTCTCACACTTAACACATTTGTTATTTTCTTTCTTTTATTAATTCATTAAATAGTGCTAACATGATTTGACAATACGACTAAATAATGTCGTTATTGTTATGATATAAACACTTACATAAAAATAGTAATAATTATCAATATTACACCCATTTAATTCTAGTATTTCATTTCTTCTCTTTTCTTTTCTTTTTATATTAATTTATAATATTCTAGCATTCGTTTTCTTTTCTTTTCTTTTAGTTAGTCTAATTTTTTTTTACTAGCATTCTATTCTATTTTCTTTTCCTTTTCTTGTAGCATTAGTTAAATACTCCATTTTATTTCATTTTTAGCTTAACATTTCTTTTCTAGTTTTCTTTTTCTTTTCTTTAATAATAGTGTAATTTTTTTTCCAACGTCTTATTTCTTTTTTTTTTCTATTCTTGTAATGTACCTTTAATTTCTTTTCTTCTTCTTTAAGTCCCCTTTTCTTTTCTTTAATACTAATGTTCCATTTTATTTTCTTCTCTTTCTAGCTTTTATTTTCTATCTTTTTATTTTCTTTTAATATTAATGTAGTTTCTTGTGCTAACAATTTATGTTATTTTCTTTTTCTTCTCTTTTATCACTAACTTTAAATTTTCTTATAACACTCCATTTTTTTTTCTTTTAGTATTAATTTGATTAGTATTTCTTTTCTCTTAATATTAGTATAAAGTACCATATTCTTCTTTTTTTTCTATAGCTTTATTTTCTTTCACGTTATTAAATCAAAAATCATAAAAAGTCTTTTAAAGATAGATTTAATTTTCTTCTTTTATTTTTTTATTTTCTTTTAATGTAAATAGTTAGAATCTCCTTTCTTAGTATAACATTTTTCTAAAACTCTTTTCATAAATTATTTTTATAAACTTTCTTTTAGGATTCTTTTTATGCATCTTTTATTTTGTATTTCTTATTTCTTACTAATTCATCATGTTAATGTATGTTTTAGTTTCTTTACTTGAAAGTATGTTTGAGATAGTTTAATTTACCTTTTGTAGCAAATTCATGTTTAGGTAATTTTGACAACATCTAGCATATTTTACTCTTTTATTCAAATCTTGATAGTTTAGTTCATTTTTTATGAAATTGTATACCGGTGTGCTCCATGTATACTTTTAGTTAGAAATTGCATGTCTTAAGACTTAGGATTTTACTCCTTTATTTGCTCTAATTTGGAGTGCTATGTATATATGTTATGTATTTTTTCATATTTGATTTTGGATATTCTCTTTTTGCCTTCATTTTTTTTATTTACATGCATTTGAGAAATTCTTATCAAAAAACCAATGATGATTAGTAGAGGCCAACCTTATGATTAGACCAACGGGGTGACATTATGGTCACTACGAGTTTTTGGTTATGCCGTTTGGTCTGACGAACGCACCAGCTACGTTCATGGGTCTGATGAACAGGATCTTCCATCCTTACCTGGATAGCTTTGTGGTAGTGGTTGTGGATGATATCCTGATATATTCACCCATCAGAGAGGCACATGATGATCACCTGCGGATCGTACTACAGACCTTGAGAGAGCACTGCTTGTACGCGAAGTACGAGAAGTGAAAATTCTGGATGTCCAATGTGAGATTTTTGGGACACGTGGTGTCTACTGACGGAGTAGTAGTGGATTCGTCGAAGACAGATGCTGTGACAGATTGGGAGCAATCAAAGAGTGTCTTCGAGATCCGTAGCTTTCTGGGTTTAGCCGTCTACTATCGACGGTTCGTGAAGGACTCTGCGAGACTCGCTGCACCGATGACGCGATGGACTCGGAAGGGAGTTGTGTTTGCTTGGAGTGAGTCCTGTGAGTCAGCTTTCCAAGAGCTAAAGACGAGGTTGACTAGTCCGCCAGTCTTGATCATTCCAGAGTGAGGCTTGGGTTATACTGTGTACTGTGATGCTTCACATAACGGTCTTGGATGTGTTCTGATACAGGGAGGTAAGGTTGTAGCTTATGGGTCCCGGTAGTTGAAGACGCATGAGAGGAACTATCCTACACATGACTTGGAGTTGGCAGCTGTGGTCTTTGCCTTGAAGACCTGGCGTCACAATTTGTATGGTGAGCATTTCGAGATTTTCTCCGATCACAAGAGCTTAAAATACTTATTTTTGCAAAAGGACCTGAACTTGCGCCAGTGACGGTGGATGGAGTTATAAGAAGATTACGACTTTGATTTGCAGTACCATCCTGGGAAGGCCAACGTGGTGGCAGACGCGCTAAGTAGGAGATCTAATAGGTCGTTAGCTTCTATAGCTATACGTGAGTGGGACATGCTTGCAGATGTTGGGGAGTTTGATTTGTGCCTCAGGGAGATTGAGACGAGTGCCACCTTATTTTCTGTAGATATTTGACCAGCATTGATAGCACGTGTACTAGAGATCCAGCAGACGGATCAGGAGGCTCAGATGATACGAGATCGCGTTGCAAGTGGCGAGGATACAGCAGGATGGATTGTGGGTTCTGATCAGATTCTGAGGTTGGAAGGCAGGTTATGTGTACTAGAGTCATGTCGAGCTGAGTTGTTACATGAATGTCATCATTCTCGTCTTGCCGTGCATTCAAGAGGCACGAAGATGTACCATGACCTTCGTCGTCAGTTTTTTTGGACATGGATGAAGAGAGACATGATCCAGTTTGTTTCCCGATGCCTCACCTGTCAGCAGGTAAATGCAGAACACCAGAAATCGGCAGGGTTGCTACAGTCGTTGCCCATATCAGAGTGGAAGTGGGAGCACGTCACGATGGACTTTGTGTCATGACTTCCTCGGTCACCTAGGGGACACGACGCCATCTGGGTTGTGGATGATAGGTTGACGAAGTCTGTACACTTTCTCCCCATCTGTGTGAGAGATTCAGTGGAGCGACTGAGTGGCTTGTACGTCAAAGAGATAGTTCGGTTGCATGGAGTGCCAGTATCTATTGTTTCTGACCGAAACCTGCGCTTCACTTTGCATTTTTTGCAGAGTCTTTAGAAGGCTTTGGGGATGAACTTGATGTTCAGTACTGCTTTTCACCCCCAAACGGATGGCCAGCCTGAGAGGACTATACAGATCCTGGAGGATACGCTGAGATCTTGTGTTCTTGACTTCAGAGGTTCGTGGGAGGACCATTTACCATTAACAGAGATTACATACAACAACAGCTATCAGTCCAGTATTGGGATGGCAACGTTTGAGGCTTTGTATGGCAGACCTTGCAGATCGCCCGTGTGTTGGACAGACGTGGGAGATACCACAGTCTTGGGACGAGACATGGTACGGGAGACGACAGAGAAGGTTGCTGTGATATGCTAGCGCCTATTGACAGCACAGAGCTGCCAAAAGAGTTATGCAAATCAGAGGAGGCGACCTTTGGAGTTTGTAGTGGGGGATCACGTGTTTCTGAAGGTCTCGCCACGTAAAGGTTTGATGAGCTGCCATTTGAGATCGTTGATAGAGTTAGAGAGGTTGCTTACCGTCTGGCTTTGCCACCTTAGTTAGCATCAGTGCATAACGTGTTCCACGTTTCTATGCTTCGGAGGTACGAACCTGATTCTTCACATGTGTTAGATTGGGCTGAGCTGCAGGTTGAGGAGGATGTCACTTATGAGGAGCGTCCGTTGAAGATTTTTTACGTAAAGGAGCGAGTGTTGCGGGACAGAACCATTGCTTATGTCAAGGTCTTATGGTTTCATCACAGGGTTGAAGAAGCTATATGAGAGCTAGAGTCTGAGATACGTGCGAGATACCCAGAACTTTTTCCCTTGTGACCTTGTGGTGAATTTCAGGGGCAAAATTCCTTAAGGGGTGAGAGTTATGAGACCCGAACCTGTCTCTTTTTGAGACATATGTATATATGGTGTGTTTTGCATATATATATCTGCGATGTATGATTTAATCGTTTTGATGCATATTTATGTGTAAATAAGCATGCGGGGTTGGTTCCTGGGGTTATTGAGAGTTGCCGGGCAATTTTTAAAATTTTCAAAAAAAAAGATATTTTCGAGATATTTTGCCTATAAATATCCTTTTTTAGATATTTTATTCAAAATATCTCATCCTTCTCTCTCTCTAGCCTTAAAGACTCACTAAATACTCTTCCTTCTCTCTGACTTCTCGGGGGCCCAGGACTTGATTTTCGATAAATCAACTGTTGATCCGTAGTATCGGCATCGAGGTCTACACATCCATCCAGACAGAATTTGATTCTGGCGAAGCTTGATTTTGCACGTGGATCAAGACGTCAAGTTTTGAACTCACCAAGGTAGGATCTTAGACTGTATAACTGTTAGAGGGTACTACATGTAATCTTACGTGTTTTCACCGTTTAAAAAAATGCAGAAAAAAGGTGTTTCTGTTCTAGATTCGATTTTGGGTTAAAACTATTTTTCGGCGTTTCGGGTGGAAGAAATCATGCTTTGAGGGTTTCTTTTGTGGCCTTATGGTAAGCTTGGGCTTACACATCCTTGCGGGTAACAAAAATAGAAGTTTGGAGGTTTGATTTTGGGTTTGGAGCCAAAAATATGCAAAAACCATAGCACAAAACAAAATCTGGGGAAGTTCAGTCAACTGGACCTTAAAGGTCAGTCGACTGAATCATCTTTTTGGGGGTTCAGTCGACTGAACCTGGGGGTCAGTCGACTGAAGTTGCTACTATTTTGATTCTTTGTTTTCCAGAAGGTTTTTCAGTCGACTGGGGGCTTGGGTCAGTCGACTGAGGTCCTGTGATGGGGCTTGGGTGTTGTTTCAAATGGTTTTGGGTTCCCTCACTTCCTCGTGTGATGTTTATCCGAGGTTTTGTTCGAAATGCTATGGTTTCAAAAGGGTATTTGAGGTTTTCAAAAGGATGGTTTGAAAACGGAGTCTTGGAAAAACTTTTAAACGTGTTTGTGAAGGTTTGGAGCTAGCCTTTGGGGTTGAGTCTCAACTTCTAAAATATTTTGGGTGAAAATATGTTTTTACATTTGTTGTTTGATCTCCATGGTTCATGGATGAGATCCCTTTTATACACATGTGTTGTATATCTGTTAGCGTGTTGGGTTTTATAATGCTATCCATAGATGTACCGTGACAATTGGTGTGTGTGGTTTAGAGTTGGGCTTCCATTGCTCCTTGGTGAAAGTCTAAAAACGTGTGCAGAGTGGGTTCGCTACGGTCCCTCAGGTTAATCCCCGTAAACGTGGTATTGGTTAACTTCGTCCATCGATCGTGGCAATCCGTAAAGAAGCAAGTCGTGGATTGGTTAACTTCGTCCATCGGTCATAGAAATCCTTAAAGAAGTAAGTTATCCCTTGAGTGGGTATGTTGTTGTGACATCGTATAGAACTTGTCATTACCTAGCAGGCCTTAAGTGGTTCAAGACTAGGGTAATGGGCAGGAGTCTATAGTTGTTACCTTTGTCTTGAGTTGACAGAGTCAGTACATAGGATTACATTTATTGTGTCTCCTCGGCTGTGTGTTCCGAGTCGAGAATGCTGTGTTTTACTACTTTCCCTTAACTGTGGAATGATATCTGTTAGGATGATATACATAGTTTTAAGGATGAAAAAATATGTGGTTTTTGAGATGAAAAACCTTTTGAGTGCTGTGGTCGAGTTAGCTCCCACCATACGATTGCATGACCTGTATTACAGCTTTATACAATCTATTTTTCTATTGGGCTTCGGTTCACAGTGTGAAATTTTTTGAAAAATATTTTCAGGTGATCGTGACGAGTTGACCTAGTGTAGAGGTGATGGAAGACTTGCTATAGTTTTCCCTTTTTGAGATATGTACTTTTACATGTGATGCCTGTTGAGGCTAGTTTTGTACGCCTTTTGGCGATATGCTTATTCATGTATGAGAATACATGTTTACAGTTTTATGAGGGTTGAACTTGGGAATCTTTTATCCAACTGCTATATTTTGATTTCCAACTGTCAAAACCTATTTTATGTATAAATGGGTGTTTTGGTGGGCTTTCGCGTGACCCGGATGTTTAGGACGTGACAAACGTGGTCCTAAAAGTTGATTTTGAGGTGCGCGGAGATGGTTGATCTTTTGTTTTTGTTAGGTAGTTTGTACCTTTGTATATATTTCATGTTGGTTATAACATGTTGTAAAACATTATATTCCATATGAATGTATGCATAATTTATGGCTTTCGAGAGAACCATGGATTTGTTGTATCACGATTTTTGTTGTTCAAATGGTCTAAGCTTCATTCAAACTCTTGAACTCGAGAAAAATTTTAGAACGGCTTCCATATCTTTTTAAAGCATTTTCTTTACCCAGAAAGTATATTCTTGTTTTAAAAAGGCTTGGCTTGTGGGGCTATAATCGTAGTCTCTTGACTACTCTTTTAAATTAGATAAATCCTTGGTAGTACGTTTTTATAAAGATTTTAGCTTTGTTTGGGCTTTTGGGTATTCATTCTTTGTGATTGGGAGGTTTTGGTAGTTGTTCGTAGGCTTTTCGCATGACCTAAAGTTTGGGGCGTGACAAAAAGAGTGGCCCCTTTAAATCAGTTTGTTTCAAGGGCAACTGACAAATGCTTACCATTTTTTAAAATCTTGTGGAAAGCTATCGCTTGGACTGAAGAGTGCAAATCAACTTTTTTTGAGTTAAAGAAATATTTGACCGAGTCTCCACTGCTCTCTAACCCTGCGCCACATGAACCATTATACCTATATCTGGTAGTTTCCAAGACAATTGTAAATTCAGCCCTGATAAGGGAATCCCAAGGTCAATAAAGGCCAGTCTCTTACACAAGCAAAGCAGTTCGAGGAGTCGAAGCTAGGTATCTAGGCTTGGAGAAACTAGCTTTAGCATTGGTCATATCCTCTAGAAAGTTGAGCCCATACTTCTAGACTCATACCATAGTGGTGCCAACTAACCAGCCTTTAAGAAAAGTATTGAAGAAACCTAAAACATCAGGAAGATTGATACAGTGGTCGATAGAATTGGGGCAGTTTGACATTAAATATCAAGCACGCACATCGACAAAAGGCTAAGCAGTAGCGAACTTCATGGCAGAGTTTACATGTGGGAACACAGGGAATAACCCGAGTCAAGACAAAAAGGAAAACTCAAATGGACGGAGCAAGTTGAATGACTGTGACGTACAATCAAATGATAGAACCTAATCAGAGCAGCAAACCTGGACAGTTAAAGTCAATGGATCAGCTCGAAAGGGCTCAGAAGGAGCCGATTTAATAATTTCAACACCACTCAAAAGACCAGATTAAGTTCGTTGTAAGGTTTAATTTTGCACTGACCAACAACGAGACTGAGTACGAAGCCCTAATTTGGGGGATCAGAGTTATTAAAGCATGCGGAGCAGAACAAGTTCATCTCTACACGGATTCCCAATTGGTCGCTCAAAGGGTTAGTAGGGGCGTATGATATTAAGGGAGAATGGCTCAAGAGTTATAAACTCCTAGTTGATAACCTATGCGACCAGTTCAAGTGGATCAAGGTATCTCAAATTCCACGGGCAGAGAATGGAGAAGTTGATCAATTTGCATAGTTGGCCTCCTCAGGCAAATGAGACCGTAGTGGTAGGGTGACTATAGAGGCAGTTAACCACCCCCAATATTGAGGAGCTTGGAAAATCACCTAAAGTAATGGAAGTACAAGGCATACCTTGGGCACAACCCATTGTGAGATATCTAGAGAGTGGAGAGCTATATGAAGACAAAAAGGAGGCCAAGAAGTTAAAATTTCATACTGCCAAGTACATTATTTTAAAGGGGATATTGTACAGAAGAGGGGCCACAACACCATATCTACGATGTGTGTCCACTACAATAAAAAAAGGTTTTTTGTGACAAAATTTAACGACAAATCTTATTTTTGTCTCCAAAAATGACCTTTTGGCTACAAAATTTTAATTTCGTCACAAATACAGATATTTTTTGTGACGAATTTTATTTTTTCTCGCAAATTGTTACACAACTATTAGTGACAAGAATATTTCGTCACACTAAGTATCTATTTTGCAATAAATTTTATTTTTCTCATAAAAAGACTTTTAATTATTAGTGACGATAATATTTCATCATAATATGTATTCTTTTGCTATGAATTTTACTTTTTGTCTCATAACAATTCGTAATTATTTGCGATGACAATATTTCGTCACCAATTCGTATTCTTTTGTGACGATTATAAATTTTTCTTACGAAAAATAATTCTATTATTGGTGATGATAATATTTCATTGTTAAAACATTGATATTATGATTAAAAAAATACTAAAATTCATTTGTGTTTGTAAAAGAACTTCTAAAACTTTTTCATAATAAATTTTAAAAACAATCCTAAATTAAACATATTCAATTTTTTTTTTTAAAATTTAGCATTAAATTTTTAAATGTTTTTTAAAAATAGTTATTTTTATTCTTACGTACTTAATCTGGGGAAGATCGCATATTTGCTTTGAATATTTGTGAGCTAGAAACTAAATTAGATAATAATTTTAAATAACATTTCGTTGTTAAAACACTGATGTTATGATTAAAATACAACTCGTTTGCATTTTGTAAAAGAACTTCTAAAAATTATTCATAATAAATCTTAGAAATAATCTTTTAATTAAACGAATTCAATTAATTTTTTTTAAAAAAAACTTATCTTTAATTTTTAAAATATTTTTAATATAATTATTTTTATTCTTACATACTTAATTGGCCATGATCACATATTTATTTTAAATATCTTCGAGCTAAAGATTAGATTAGAAAATAATTTTAAATAATTTTTTTAAAAACCCACTAGAAAAACAATTATGCATAGAATCCATCAAATTCAAAGTTTTTATCACAGAAAGTTTGGGATATTATAATACACACTCTTATTTATTTATTTACTTTTTAAGTAAAAACTTTTTTATTTATATATAAAATTTTAATAGAAAAAGATGCCCAAGTAGAAGTCCCAATCCCCTTAATAAGCCTATGTTTGGATTAAAAAACCTATTGATTTTTTTTTCAGAACTTTTTTTGGTAGAGATCTACAAGGCCAAAAAAAGCAGGAGAGGTATCAATTTTATAATGGACAGCTTTTTTGGTAGAGATCTACAAGGCCACGCACTATAATGAACACAAGCAGAAGTGGATATTTCCTGAGTGCCAAATTAATTACGTATGTTTAAGGGATTAATTATTTGTTTAGTTTTTTTTTTTGTTAAATTAGTATTATCTTAATGATTAAGTGTAGGGATGTAATTGATTAGAATATGTTTATTTAAAATGGCAGGAGAAGATGATACAGGCACAGGCCGAACATTGCTCACAACCTGATATGATTCTGATGACACCGAAGGAGTTGTCAGTCAAGGTTTTGAAGGCAAGATCAGGCTATATGAAGAAACTCGACTTGAGGCCATCATCCTCTCTTAGATCCAATGTTGCATCTACTGAGACTACTGACTATGTGAAGCAACTCGAGATGGAGATAGAGTCACAAAAAGATCAGATAGCAAAGTTGAAAGAGGCAAATAAACGACAAGAGGACTTTACATCTAGTATCATAGGGTTTTTCAGACAATATGGTTTCACTGGAAACTTTGGGAATAGAGGGAATATATGATGAGTTCACAAACTCTTTGGTTAGTTTATTTTATTCTATTTATTGTTGATGGTCTTAGAATACAAAAACACTCCAAAAGTATTTAAAATAACTAGAATGATTTTTAAAATTTGGGATTCCAAATGCTTGCATTGTGGGTGCATCATGTAGTTCTATCGTTACTATTTATATTTTAGTTCAGTTTGCTTATTTGTAAAATTATATATGCTTATATATGAGTTATATCATATTGATGTTTTTTTATTGTGTTTGCAGGTTGGCTATGAAAAATGATGAGGATTTTTTTTTGTCGCGACTTTTTTTAATTTTATTTGAATAGATTAAATATTTTTTTATTTTCATCCATTTATTTAGTTCAAATTCATTGATACATTGTTTTTTATGTCAGAGATACTGTAACATTATTATGGGGATGCGTTGGAGATTTACTTTTTGATTTAGGTTGTTATGTTGGATTTTTTTTAAAGATTACCTTTCATTGATTCGTATAAAATTAACGTAATTCAATTGTTATGTTGAAAAGGATAGTGTTGTTTGGTAAAAGATATTATATTATATTGTACATGAAACGTATATTTATATTGTACATGTTTCATTTAGAGATAAAATATTTTATCGTTCATTAGCTATATTGCACGGCAATGTTGTAGCCTATTATATCAATTTGCAACAAAATAGTCTTCCATTATGTGTATTTATGGTGAAATATTTTGTCACCTTTTAGGTATATTTGTGATGAAATATTTAGTCATTCATTATATCAATCAGTGACGAAATATTTTGTCACCCATTATATTGTATTAGCGACGAAGTGGGTTTTGTCACTAAACAATGCTTTTGCGACAAATTATTTCATCTCAAATTGTTGTCAACAATTTAGTTTGAAAGAGATTGCCATGAAATTATTTGTCACAAAATAGTTTTATTTGTGAGAAAATATTAATCGTCGCAATTTGTATTTTTGGCGAGGAAATATTTTGTCACTAAATCATACTATAAAAATTAGTTTTTCGATTTTTAGTAACCAAATTGCATTTGCGATGAAATTTTTTTATCAAACAATCACCTTTTTGTGACGAAATATGATATGCGATGATTTTTTTGGTTGCCTAATAAGACCAAAAATCATCGCAAATGTCAATTTTTTTTGTGAGGAATTAAGATTTTTCGTCGCCAAATGTCAACTCTTTGGCAAGGAATTGATTTTTCGTCACGAGGTACATTCTGTGACGACCATTTAGAGACGAAAGTTAAGAGAACGCATTTTTGTCACAAAAGGTATTAGTGAGGAAATATTTAGATTTAGAGACAAAATTAATTCGTCATTAATGACTCAATTTGTTATAATAGTCGGACGTAGAAGCATTGTATGTGCTTCAAGAAGTTCATGAAAGTGTTTATAGGAACCATTCTGGTGCAAGGTTTTTAGTTGGAAAAATAGTGCGAGTGGGATATTATTGGCCCATCCTGATGCGTAACACCAAGAATGTTGTGAGAAAGTGTGACAAATGCCAGCGCTTTGCAAATGTGACCAGGCAATCGCCGACTGTGCTTAGAATTCTAACCAGTCGCTGGCCGTTCGCATAGTGGGGGCTGGATATTATCAGACCTCTGCCCATAGCGCAGAGACAAATGAAGTTTTTGGTAGTCGCAATTGGTTACTTTATGAAATGGATGGAGGTCGAACCACTAGCAAAGATCATTGAAAAGAATGTCAACCATTTTGTGTGAAATCCATTATATGTCGATTTGGGATCCCTAGAGCTTTGGTAACAAACAATGGGAAATAGTTTGACAATAAGAACTTCATAGAATTCTATAATGACCTCAGCAATTAGTTGTGCTATGCTTCTCCTTTTCACCCATAGTCCAATGGGTAAGTGGAAGTTAACAACCGTTCCTTACTCAAAATTTTGAAGACTAAGCTTAGTTAGTATAAAGGGGATTTGGTTAGAGGAACTTCCTAACGTGCGCTAGGCATATAGAACCACCGTTTGAACCCATAAAGGTGAAACTCCTTATATGTTGACCTATGGCCATGACGTAATTCTCCTAGTTGAAATTGGTCTGATCAGCAATCGAGTAAGTGAGTTCGATCAGTTAAAGAACGATGAGGAATTGAGAGTTGACCTCGATCTGCTTGAAGAAATCAAACTCCCAATGTGGCAGAGGAGCCTACAAACTTCGAACGATTAATGGAAGAGACTTAGCGCACCCTTGGAACGCAGAACACCTCAAGAAATACTACCCATGAAGAATCATCTTAATAATAATTTTAATGAAAATATAACTGCATGTAACCATGGGCTCACAAATGTCTAATGAAATTCTAGAAATTTTTCTCTATCTGTGATATAAAGCCTTCTCCAATGCAAAGCATGGACTTAAGGATCAAACGGGCTAAGGCTGATCAGGCTTTCTTCAAAGCGAAGCTTGGACCAAAGGGTCAGATGGGCTAAGGTTGCCCAAGCCTTCTCCAAACCCAAGCATGGACCTAAGGGTCAGAGGCGCTAAGGCTGATCAGCCTTTCTCCAACATGAAGCTTGGATCTAAGGATCAAACGAGATAAGGTTGATCAAGCATTCTCTAATGCTCAGCCTAGACCTAAGGGTCAGGCGGCTTAAGGTTGATTAAGCCTTCTCCAATGTAGATCCTAGACCTAAGGGTCAGACGGGCTAAGGCTGATCAAGCCTTCTCCAATGCTAAGCTTGGACCTAAGGGTCAGATGGGCTAAAGCTGATCAAGCCTTCTCCAATGCTAAGCTTGGACTTAAGGGACAGACGGGCTACGGTTGATCAAGCCTTCTCTAATGCTAAGCCTTGACCTAAGGGTTAGACGGGCTAAGGTTGATCAAGCTCTCTCCAATGCGAAGCATGTACCTAAGGTTCAGATGGGCTAAGGTTGATCAAGCTTTCTCTTGTGCAGAGCCTGGAACTAAGGGTCAGACGGGCTACGGCCAAGCCTAAGCTTAAGGTTAAGGTAAACTAAGGTTAATTAAACCAAATAACAAAGAAATAAAAAGCAAGTGTAAAAAGGACTTTATGAGAGTTAAACTCTCAAAGCCAAGGCAATTATTGAGTTATCATAATAATAAAATGTGAAATTGGACACTTAGGCCCAAAAAACCCTTAAAACTAAGTAGGATACTTCATCAGTTAACCAAGGAAAAAACAAAAGAAATATGTTCCAAAAACAACCACAACTAGAATTGTACCAAAACATCAAATGTTCAAGGAAAAGTGTTTAATATATAAGAGAAAGAAAAGTTAGAGAAATTTTAAGGTTCAGCGGGCAGATCGGAAGACCCTCCATCAACATCCCTAGTAGGCGATCCAGCTACGGTGGAGGTGTCTTCTTCTTTATTTTGAATACGGGTGAAGTCCTGGTCGGGAAAGGCCACTTGGGCTTACTGGCGAAAGATTTTATATCCATTATCCCATTACTCAGCCACTAGCACCTTCACACCTGTAGAATTCATGTGCTCAGCTATACGATTGGAGATCCTCTGCTCCAGCTCTTCGAATTTCTTGAACTCCTCTAGGAAGGTAGCTTTCCCTTTGACGTTAAAGAACTCCAGCTCTCTGCACTTGAATTCCAAATCAGTAATTCTCTTTTGCTGAGCCCCCATCTTGACCAACATCTTTGTCTTTCCTTTATGCAACTCCTCAATAGAGTGTTTATCCTTCTCCAATTCAGACTTTAAGAGTTCTCTTGCTTTAGCGATTCTAGTTGTTCCTTTAACACCAAAGTGCAACCTCTTCTCTACTGCCTTCCAAGCGGTGTAGTATTCATTCATGCGCACCACAACATGATGACCCAAAGCTATAGCCTAAGTAGAACATAAGGTGTAAATATATTATTAAAAAAAAAAAGAAGAGAGTTAATCAAGAGGCAAAAAAAGGTTGGTCAACATACCTTGTCGCTTCCTAATGAAAACGGTCCCCTAGAGCGGGAAAAAGGTTCTCATCGCCTCTTAGTCGGAGGGGGGAATGGCGTTCTCAATCATCTTTAGCCCAGAATCCCCTTCGATAAAAATGGATTCTGCGCTTTCCCGATCAGGGCCCGGAGGAGGAGAGAAGGTTAAAGCAGCTTCTTTTCCTTTTAAATTTTTTTAGGCTGGGAGGGGGCAAGACAGATCCTTGGTTTGAGAGGACCCTCTCAGAAGT
This sequence comes from Heliamphora pulchella, assembly GCA_032270985.1. Classification (NCBI taxonomy): domain Eukaryota; kingdom Viridiplantae; phylum Streptophyta; class Magnoliopsida; order Ericales; family Sarraceniaceae; genus Heliamphora; species Heliamphora pulchella. The sequence continues at coordinate 14,608 of JAULJZ010020579.1, forward strand.
TCTATCCGCCGAGCTCCTTTTCTGGTGAGCATCAGTCCTTCCCATAGTGTCTTCATTAGAAGCTCATTTTTCTCGCTGGCGTTGGTTCAAGACTCTTGGTGGTTTGGAAGGAGGAGCTCTTAAGCTGTCACTCCCCTTGGCAGCTCGTTTTTCCCTCAACTCCTTTAGATGTTTCTGAGCCTCTTTGTCAACTCTGCCCATCTTTCCTACATAGTAAAAAGATTTCATTAGAAAAAAAGGTGTAAAGATATAGGAAGATAGAAGTTAGGCACATACAACGTTTCACCCGTCAGCTTAGAAACTTCCTCTGCCTCTGCCATGCGAAACAAATTTAAGGCACCAAAAGTAGGTTCAGGGCCAAGAAGATACTTACTCAGACTATCAAGGGTGACCAATGCAGACCATCCCTAACTTCATGAGCATGGGCAACCTTGATCCTCTCCTGCTCCCTCTCAAAAATCTCAAAAACCCTAGTTCGACCTAAACAAGGACTCTAAGAACGTTAAGAAATGACCCGCCAAAGTATAAGATATAATGAAATAATAACTAAGGGATGAACTTTTTCGGAGGGTTGGTCTATACTCATTTAACTAGGGGGGTTGACTCGTTCATGTCCTCTCATGGTTTAGTATTTAATTTTATTTTAATAAAATTAATTTTTTATTTTAAGAGAATTTTTATGAGTGATGTATGCATATCATTTCTTTATTATGCATAGATGTCCAATATTTTGTATAGTATTTATCTGGTGTGTAAAGTACGACTTACACACAAAAGATCAGATTTTAGGTTCTTGTAGAATATAAGTTTTATGTTCACAGTTTAGATGAAAATGAGCATACCATCGGTACGGCTGTAGCACAGAGTTTTAGTAGAGCTGTCTTGATTACGGAGAACAGATAATAACGTCGTCTATTGTTTCGACTCTCTGTGCTAGTACACTTTGTGTGTATTGAACGGGACATTTGATGTAATTAATTTTATACTGACTATATGAATTAATTCACACCTCAAGATTATTATGAATAGTACTTATCCTCTTAATCCTGAAATAATTATTGATTTGCGTATATTTAATATTCGGTATTTTGATTCATTAAAGGGTGCGATCTTATATGGGTCTATATTCTCGGTGAGTTGG
>JAULJZ010020590.1:0-15748 GCA_032270985.1 Heliamphora pulchella
ATTGATTTGCATATATTTAATATTCGTTGTTTTGATTCATTAGAGGGTGCGATCTTATATGGGTCTATATTTCCGGTAAATTAGATAGCGGTATTATTTATATAGCAAATATTAATTATTAACGAAATTCACGTCCTGAAAGATCAGGATTGACGATACCCCCTTAAGGAAGCTTATAAGTTTTGACCGGGCCAAACCCTATAGGTGGATTTGATTATTTGGCGGTCAAATAAATTAAGCGAAATGGTTTAAGGAATATCAAGATACCAATTAAATTAAATTGTCAGTAATTAAATTTAATTGGCGGGTATCGAGAATCTTAACATGGAGAGAAATGGCAAACATTTAATAACAGGAGCTCAATACTATATGGTCTTGAGATTATCGGTCAGAATGCAATTATAGTTCTTTAGTAGTGTGAACTATAATTCAGTATTTTATGAAAATTACATAAATCGCTGTTGGTTTTCCATAATTGTAGTTACCGCTATGTGGTTTGCTTAATTGCGAAAACCGCTGATATGTGTCTGTGTTCCCTAGAAATCTTACTCATAATTACTCCCCAGGTCTCTGTTGTAGCCCTATAAATATGCGAATAGGATGAACCAGTTTCATAACTTATCTTCTAAGACTAAAGCTGTTCTGGTTCTACCGTACGAGTTCTCAGAGGATTATAGCCCACACTATATCCGGGAATCGCATAAAGAATTACAGTAGAAGATCTGACAGGAGTTTCAACTCGGATTCAAATTGTAGTTGAAGATTCGACCGGTAAAAAGGTAATTTTTTAAATTAACTTCGGATGCACGGGTTTTATTTTGATCGTTCGTCATCAAAAGTTTTATCTGGAGCCCGTTTTGGCGTTAGTCCGTCCAGTTAATTTTTTTCAGCTAATTGTTTGCAAAAACAAAGATCTTGGTAGTTTTACCTCCAACAGTGCTTTGTCTGCTTCTGCAGGAGTCACAATCTGCATACAGGTAGTATAGGCAAGAGCGAGATCTATGGTAAACCACTCATCATGGCACTTAGCTGAGTACATGTAGTACTGGATGGGAAAGGTGATGATGCGGGGACAAAGTGTCTGGGAACATAGTGTACGGGAGCTTAGTGAACAGGAACGTAATGGCACCAAGGAGGTGAGTACCCGTTGTGGTAATGCGGCAATGAGTATGGGATGGGTTCTTTTGGTGAGACATGGGAAACAATTCTCCTGATCAACGATCGTCTCTTGGAAACCTACATAAAACACTTGTGAATTTACGTTTAAAATTTAATGTTTAATTTTGTGATTATAACTTCTTATTTGTTGTTATATACCTACTTGTATTGCTAGAATTATGTGTGTTGAGGGTAGATTAGTGGAGTTTTTGGTTGTTCCTTTTGAGCCTCGCAACTCACGGCATTTAATGCCAGGTGAAGAAGCATACCTTGAGGAAGCAGCATAGGAAGGAGAAGAAGAGTCTTGGATCCCAACCAATCCAAAAGACGCAGTAGAGACTTTAAAAGAATTATTGTAATTGAACTTTAATGTAATATTAACTTTCAAACTTATGAAAGATCTTTTTATAATATTGGAAAGACCACATTTTGTTAGAATGTTAAAATTATTTCCGTTTGACTTATCTTTTTGAATCGGCACAAATATTTTTAAAAAAAAATTTATGAGCTATTTTCTTAGAATTAATTAATTAAAAATTTTCTTTAAAACTTAAGATATCTCCAAAAATTGGGACATCACATTATGACTCAATTATATTTATTTTTATTTATTTTAAATATCTCACATTAGATATTTCTATATTCTTTTTTAAACAAATTTGTCCATGGTCCTCTATTCTCTCTGTTTCCTTCTATTTTTTTTCATTCATTTCTTTTCTTTTTCCCTTTCAAACCCAAACAATACCTTTACTCTTTTTTTAGATTTTTAAACTTTTTATTCAATTTCACTAGTTCTAAACACATCTTAAATTCATATTTTAGGCTTTTATATATTCATGTTAATGTATACAATGTTTCATTGTGTTGAAAATTTTAAAATATTGAGAATTTTTTTTATATACAAGTGCTCATTTCACATAAAATTAAGAGCATCAAAACTGAAAGATATACTTATGAAAAAATTCTCATAGCCTACGCCAAGGTATGAGAAATTTTTCATGCTTTACATTAGGTAATCTGAGAAATTTTTAATATTCTATATTTCTTTTACAAATAATAACACTGAAAGTTTTGTCATACATGAGTGATAATCTCACTCTATCCTAATAATAGTAAATCTAAAATAAAAAAAAAAGAGAAATTTAAGAATTAGTTCTTTTTTTAGATATCATAAGAGATTAGTCTCAGCACTTTTTTTTAATAATTTAGTCTCATCAAGTTTAAAATTATTTTATTATGACTAATATCCCCTTATTAAAGAGAATATCTCTCCTGATTTGGAATCTTTAAACTTGATTCTCAAATATTTTTCAAAACTGACGTATTCCTTAAAACAAGTAACCTCTCTCTCTCTCTCTCTCTCTCTCGCTCGCTCTCTCTCTCTTCTCTCTTCAATGAAAAATCGAAACAGGACATGATGCTAGAAAATCACAACTCATATAGAGATTTTTGCAATAACACCCAACTAATACAAATTACAACTAATACATTTATCATTTCACGCCAAATATTCAGTCCAACACCCACCAACTAATACAATTTACAATAGATACATTTATCATAAGGTCACTACTCACTTTTCAAGTAATGCTTTTAAGATTTCATCACTTGTGAAAATCGCAACTGAGACAGAGATTTTTACAAGAACACTCACCTAATACAATTTACAGTCGATACATTTATCACTTCAAACCAAACATTCAGCCTCGAACACTCAATTGATAGAATTATAAACCACAACTGATACATAGATTACTTCACCAGGCACAAACAATCGAATAATGAAATCGCCAAAAATCAACATAAAAAACCCACTGACAGATTTGAGATGATTCTCATGTACACGCCTTTGCAATGATCTAAAAGACGATTTAAACTGATTCTCATCTATGCTTGCGATTGAATCCCTAAAAATGATACAATCTGAGAGAGAGAGAGAGAGAGAGAATATGGGATACAGCGACGGCAATGTCGACGACCTCGTTCTGCAGATCATCCTGCATGTTCGCGCTCTTAATGATTACTTTTCTGGCCAGAGGGGGAGACGCCGCCGCCGACAAAGGCTTCCGATCATCGGAGGAGGACTTGACGACGAGAGCTCCGGATCCAATTCTCTGTCTCTTGATTCATTTCTTTGGATTTTGATTTTGATTTTTATGAGAGAGAGAGAGAGAGGGAGAGAGAGATTTTCAAAAATAAGGGTCAAAATTTTCTGAGGCAATCGGGGTTAAAATTTTCGGAGGCACACAGATCGGTTTTTTCGGACGTGCAAAAATAGAATATTGAGAGCATTTTCGTCAATTAATTATTGTATAGAACTAAATCTGTAGAGAAAAAAAGTTATATGATTAAAACTCTGTTATCAGTTGATAATAAGACATTTTCTTAAATTTCTCTAAAAAAAATGTGTGAGATTTCTCATGCTCTATATGTAGAAGGTATGATAAATTTTTCGTACATGCATTAGCGTAGAATTGATAGATTACTCGTATCACTAATATTTTAAAAACTAAATTATTTTTTATTTTTTATTTTTTCAAATAATGACACTTTGTTATGCATCATTTTATTCAAAACTAAGAACAATAAATCTAAAAATTATAAGTTTTAGAAATATTTCGTGTTTTGTATCAAATGTATGAAAAATTTCTTATACTTAGTATTAATATAAAATTGATAGATTATTAAAATTACTAAATTTTTAAAAACTAAAACTTACTATATTTCTTTTTTAAAAATAATAACAAAAGATATTGATGTAATAAATTTCTTAAATACATTAGTATTCATATATTAATTTTCTCATGCACTTCAACAAATATGATAATCTTTTTTAATATGCATCAAGGTAAAAATAAAATATTACACTATTGTATCTAAGAACATACATGAGATAGAATTTTTTTTACGTAAGAATTTTGTTATACTTTACAGTAAGGCATGAGAAATTTCTCATTGTTCCAGAATTTTTCATAACAATGAGAAATTTTATATTTTTTTGAAAAACTTGTGAATGTTGAGAAATTATTTATACAAGAGTGCTAATTTTACTCAAAACTCAAAATTATGAAATTTTAAATTGAATTTTTGGCTGTGTGATGGCTTTGACTATTTAGTCCTTAAAATAGCTTATAAGTACTTTTTATTGTCACTTGAATATAATAGTTGTTATATTCGGAGCAAAATTAGTAATTATTGGGTTTTCTGACATATTCTCAGAATAATAATAGAGAATAATATTACAGAAAATTTTAAAATTAAAGGAGATTTTTGACTGTTGAAATCTTCTTACATATGGCCCTGTTTGGGTAAATCAATTTATTAACTTATTTGATTTATAAGTCAAAACTAAGATACGTCACCCAAACGAACTAAATAAGCCAACTTTTAAACTAATAAGCAAATAAGCCAATAAGCCAAATAAATCAAAAATTTCCCAAACGAACCAAGCTTATTTAAGTAAATAAGCCAAAAATCACCCAAACGAACCAAGGTTAAATAAAATGGCTTATTTGTGTCACCCAAAAGAACAAACTTATTTGTGTTTTGACTTATTTACTTATAAACAAATAAGTAATAAGCTGCCCACCCAAACAGGGCCTATAAATAAATTATTTTTCTTTAGTTATACAATTGTTAACACTTGATTTGAATTATTTTAGACTTTAATTAAAATATATATTCTTAATTTCTCAATGTTCAGTTTGAAATCAACAATAAAATTTTAATTTCTACTGTCAAATTTAAATATTTAGACATAGGGAATGCAATCAAAAAAAAATCAATCTTTTTATTCAAATTTTCATATTGATTATTGATGTAATTGTTTAATAGATATCAATGAGAGAATTCAAAAATATTAAATTTTATAAAATAAATATGCAAATCAAATGTTATTATATTTTAAAATTTTAAAATTTTAAAATATAACACTAAAAAGTAATGATATTTTTTTAAACAAGTTTTCTACCCAATTTGAAGTACATGTCTAGCACCCCATGTAATTTGATTTGAGCATTTTTTATCAAATACATTATTAGTACTGTTGGGGTTTTATATGTGGGTTTAGTGCTCCATTACTATTTAAATTTTAAATGTAGTAGAAAAAATTACCATATTAAATTATTTTGGTCGTTAGCTTTGATCATTACTTTTAGTGCATATTGGATTTCGCTCAAATAAATAGCCAAACGTTTAGTATATTTACATAACTACATCCATTTACATGGTACTTAATATCAATTTTTATTAATAGATTTCGACAAGTAAATTGTAAAAACATAAGTTTTTTCATAAATAATTGTGTATAATAATAAAACTTATAATATTTTAAAGAATAATTGAAAAAAAAAAACAACATGAGCACACACGCCTAATTTAAGATCACTTGCTAATTTAAGGGTAACTCCTAACTCAACTTAGGCACTGTTGTGATAGCTTTTTTTTATGTGATTTTTTAATCTTTTAGTGAAAAAAGTTACATTAGTTCAAATAGTGATAGTTTTTTTTAAAAAAAATTGTTATGAGGAATCAAAAAAATAAATTAAAAAAATTAACCAAAATAAAAGTTATTATAAAATAAAAGAAACCACTTTAAAGCTTTTATAAGGCTCTTCTTCGTCTTTAGTAAATTCTTTAAAATTCTCGTACCACAAAAGTTAAGTATTTCTACCACAAAAGTTAAATCTCCCTACCCAAACATCCCCAAAAGTTAAGAATTTCTACAACTAAAGTTAAATCTCCCTGCGCAAATATTTCCCTAAACCTCTTCTAGTCTCACACTTATTCCGAAGGTTAACCAAACCCAAGAAAGGTTAACCTCTCCCTGGTAAGATTCATTAAGAATATTTAATTAATTTCAACCCTTACCCATTTTCCTATAAATAGAAGGCTACACTCCCTCTCTTCCTCCTCCATAAATTTTGGCCATAAGTGGAAAAAAAAAAGATAAATTACACTGATCACTCTTTTGATTTTTTACAAAAGTAAAAATTACTTATATAATTTTTAAAATATCACTAAACTTTTTTGTCAGTAATTTTGTCCTAACGCCATTAACTAAAATTATAAATTTACATTTTTAACCGTCATACTTTCAAAAGTCTTAAATTAGATATTAAGTTTAAAAGAGTGAGAAGAAAGGACAGTGGCGCACACCGCCCAACCCGACGCTCCTTCGGCGACCATCTCCTGTGCTGGTTACCGCCACCGCTGTCCACATCTGTCGTTGTCGTTCTGCCGCCAACCACCCTTCTCCTCCTCCCCCTCCTCTGTCTCTCTCGGTCTCTGCTATCTATCTCTCTCTCCCGACGCTGCAGCTCAACACAGCCGGCAACCGCCAGCACCGTTGTTGCCGCCGTTCACACCATCCACGCCGACCACCTTCACCGGCGACTCCGCTGGTGTCAATCCTCGTCGTCGCCACCAAGCTCCGATTCTCTCTCTCTCTCTCTCTCTCTCTCTCTCTCTCTCTCTATATATATATATATATATATATATATATATCTTTTCCTCTAGTCATATGTATATAATATACATATATCTCCCTCTCACGAGCACACCACCACGCACAGCCACACCACCACCGTCGCACACACAATTGCCACCACCTGAGCACCACCGCCGCCGCATACATCATCACCGCCATGAGACCACCCTTCCATTTCTATTAAACCTAATAATTTTATGAAGAAAGAGCCAGTGTGTGTGTGTGTGTGTGTGTGTGTGTGTGTGTGTGTTTTAGTGTGTTGGTGCATTTTATCACCGTGGGTGTGTAAAATTGTGTGCTTGTGTGTGTTTTAAGTGTCACGGGGTGTAGAGAGAGAGAGTGTGTGTGAAATTGTGTTGTTGGGTGTAGAGAGTGTGTGTGTGTGTAGAGAGAGTGTGTGTTTTTTAAGTGTTGCTGGATGAGAGAGAGAGAGAGGGATAAAATAGAAAAATAAGTAAAAAAACAAAAAGAATCAATTTGTTTTCGTTAAATCAGTAATGGAGGATTAACAGTTTGATTAATTTGATGCAAAAACTAAATCAGATGGGAGGTTAGTGTCGTTTCAGAAACTACATTGTTGTTTTTTTCAAAAATCTAAGGAGTGACCGGTGTAATTTACCCCAAAAAAAAGAAGAAAAAGAAGAAGAAGAAGGAAAATTTGTTTAAAGGAAGTCAATGTTTTAGTTTCAAGGTTCAAAATCAACAAGTAAGAAATTTCTCTAACCTCTCTTTTCTTCCATCAAAAACACTTTTGCCTCCTCCATTCTTAAACAACTTTAGACTAGAATACAAAAGGAACTAGTTTGGAAAGAATCAAAATGAGCCTAAGATCCCTTGTTAAGTCAAGAACTTGTGTTTGTGTTATAATGAGTTGATAAATTATTTATGTTTTTTCCATAATTGTGGTTGCTGGAATTTATTTTTGATATATTATGTACAATTGCTTAAAAATTTGATCCTTGCCATGAAAAATGAACAAAAAATCTATTATGACAGAAAACGAAAACAACTAACAAGAATCAAGCAATCACACACGAAAACACGATTTACGTAATTCATCCAAAACTAGAGTTACATCCACAGAGTTTGGGTGATTTTCAATATAATAAGAGACAGTACAAATTACAAGTATATCAAACCTTAATTGAAACAACAAATATGAAAACCCGCAACCGAGTTAGAAATAAAAACGGTTCTGTTTAGGCCTAGGGCCTTCACTTTCGTTCCATAGACTAAACTTTAGAAAAAATCTATTTTAATCCGCGATACTTCTGGGACGCGTCAGCTCATGGGTCGGACCTCCAAGATAATCAGGCTCCACATGACGCCTAGCGGAATCAAGATAAGCTATTTTAAGTTTTGCACCAAGTTTTTTCAACAGTGAAGTCCCACCTTAAAAAATTTTAATTGATTCTAAAAAATCATATTGGCCTCATTTTTGTGTCCAGAGTTAGTATAAATGTTAGCTTTTCAATGAAATTTATTTGAGACGATTTGGTCGGATGAATTTTGAGAAAATAATTTTCTTCTAAACTCGTGTACTTTCTGTCACAATTTGTGTTCAAGGGGTAAAACCCTATTTTAGAGACTTAAAATGGTTTCCCCATTAAACTCTGGCTCTCTTGGGTCATCTCATTGTTTTCGTTTTGATGAGCTTTCATAGTCTTCTCGTCGTTCTTGTATTAAAACACTTGTACTTTGTCGCAGTTTTGTATTGTTTCAGTTAGTCTGTAATATCCCTAAACTCTTTCACGCTTTTCTTTTCCTTATGAATGCAATGTATGGTAGTTTTTTCTCATTTTTCGCAAACAGTTATTTATTACTCTGGACACTATCAAAAAAATTTAGGACGTTACAATACCAATACAACAATACAAGCTCATACCGAGAATTACTGAATATGTATTAATTCATAATTAATTATTTAATTAATTTTTACTTATTGTTTTTATCTGTACTATATATATATCTATATATATACTCGAAGTCAAACTTTAAATATAACAAAAAAAAAGTTCTGAAACTAATCAATACTAATTCATTATAAAAAAATGTGAACGTTAAATTATGTCGCATTTAAATTAACTATCTCATTATATATAATGAAATTAAAAATTAAATCAGACTAATTAATTAAAATATTATGTAAGATAAATATTTAAAATAAATTATTTACTGTTAAACAATATTTTTTAAAAAGAATAAACTTATACTTAAAGCAATAAATTCAAAACAATACACAATTTTATCGATACCAATACATACCATACTAATAAAAAAATTAATACTTTATTCGATAAGGTATCAAAAACTATGCTCCATACTCACAAGTATGTGAGTTTTATATCAAATGTGTTTGTGCTCAACCCACCAAACAAAAAATATGAAGTACTATTTATGCAGTGTAACATGCACCATTTGTAATAAAAATTGGAATATAAATAAAGATTATTGGCATCAGTGAATCAATGCTCTCTGGTAGCAAATTACTGCTTTGAACTAAGACAAAGTTGCAAATGCATTAAGAATTCAAGATCTAAAGTTCATAACCAGGATAAAAGACACAAATCTATATTGTTGGTTGCTAAACACAAGCCATGAACAAAAAAGCTTAAGCAGAACTAACACAAGGGCAGGACAATTAAGGGGGCTAACTTTATAATGATTACAACACACAATAGTAACACAAGAAGATTGTTTGATGCTACAAATAATTCCTAGCGAGAAGCAACAGCCGAATCCCAAAGACACTTGGAGAAAGGTCGCTTTACCGATCAGTACGCACTTCCCAATTCAGGCATAGAGAGCGCACCCAGAAGGAGAAACAGAAGGTGACATTGACAAAATTCCTGCACACCGGTTAGTTTTCAAGTTTACGGAACTCCAATAAACAATTCAGCAAAAACCAGAAAATAAAAATAAAAATAGAAAATAGGAATACAGAACCGTTGTTACCTGCCCAACAGGCAGGTCACACGCTTTGTACTTTGCCGGATATATCTTTTGTCTTTGCATCTACCTGATCCTATCATCAATAAATTGCATAGATGATCAACCGAGGGAGAAGAGTCACGAACAAGTTGATTATGACAAAACAATAAGGACCGATGAATGAATCAACTCAGGACAATGATGATCGGATTCCAGAATAGGAAAACGCAATAAACATACTGCGATATCTGTATAGTGTATATAACAAGTAAAACACGTGTTGTAGAAAACTTTTAAATATAACCAATACATAGCCATATCACCGATACCGGCACCACGATCTCAAGCCCTGGTCACAAGCCAGTTTTTCTCTTTAGCATTTTTCTTCTGACCTCAGTCGTAGAAAGCTTAGCCTCAGTTTTAGAATTGTGAGCAAGCGTTTAGATTTAAGACTTGGGGTGAATACTGTTGTACTCTCCAACTACTTTCTCCTTCCTTCCATGTACCAATATCCAACATTGCCACTGACCCTAAGAACAAGTATGGAGTTTCTTTAACTCGTTTACCTCATTCTGTAGTGAAAATTCTTGCGAGAAGCACAAACATTTTAAGTAATTTTGGTACTGAATCTTGGGGAAGCAGAAGGGCACATCAAATGATTGTTGAATGGCTTATTTTATTTCAGTTTCTTCAAATTTCATTGACATAAAGAGTACTTCCATATTTGACTACGCATCGTACTGTCAGCTTTACACCATTTGGAGCATTTAGCTACAAGCTTCTGTCATTCAGTAATATAATTATAAACAACACAAATTTAGGAATTGGAATAACGAGGAATATGCAGCAAATACCACCCATCCTGAACATCCATCATCTGATTAAGTGTGCTCATACATTTATCTTTTCCATCTTTTGTCAAAAAAGAAATTCACCACACTTCCAACAAACTGAGTGCTTCCAGGTTGTACCCACTTTTACAACCTATGAATGCCACATACGACTAATTTGTATTGAAATCCGCACCTACTATGCATGTAATCTAGGAGTGTCTGGTCAATCTGAATCAAAGCCCATCTTTCATGACCCTAAAGGAAGACACAACACCACCACCACCACCCGGCAATACCACCATCCTAAACTCATTAGTAGGTAGTAGTAAATTGTCAGAGAACAGCAGGTTTTCCAAGTATGTCACAAGTATTTAAAATTTTTAAGCTGCATTCATACATATTTGGACAGCATGCATCCAAGTATCATTCACCTAGCAATTGCAGATCCTTTGTGACTCAAATAAAGTTTGAAAAACCTTTCTTACATGTATATTTTAGATCTCGTTCGGTATATATCAAAATTATTCACTCCACAAAAAATTTAAAAAAATAAAGAAAATATTGTGCAATTAAATTCGGTTGAAGACCAAAGCTGGCAAAAAAAGGCAACACTTGTGTGACAACGGCGGCACCAATATATAGAAGCACTAGTTGAAGAAGCATGTTGGAATCAATTTTTTGCTCCCGGTCAACATGCTGTTCTACGTAAAAGGCTTTATGGGCTGCCTTCTTTAATTTGGGTAGGGTCCGTTCCAATGTAATAAGCTTGCAAGAAATTGATGGTTGTGGATTTTTATGCTATATTGGACCATATATGTAGTACTAAAAAATAAGACGAAGTTGTTATCAATGGTTCTCTGGCACTGGAAATTCATTGATGTGGTCAAAATTCCCAAATTTTGAACTATTTGATGAAACTAGACAGATTCAGCTGAGATCGGATTTGATCAAGAGTAGTTGGGTTTGATCGCAAAAGATCAAGGGTGATTGGGAGCAATCTGATTCAATCACTGTCGAAAAATCAGTCATTAATGAATACAACTTAGATTTTAATTGCAAATAGAGTCAAATCAGATAATTGACAACTTATATAGGCTTGTGGTGAATGTTGCAACAAGTGGAGCTACTATCAAACTCAAACAAGTAGTATTAATGGATAACGTACACAGACGAAATGCATGGTAAATAGAGTGAGCAACAATCGGAGACACACGATATAAGCATAGAGACACTCGAGCGGCGTAGGCGTACATAGGTGCAGTTTAGTGATGTGCAAAATTCTGGCCAGATGTGACAACGACAACGAAAGTTCCTGGATGTTCACAAAAGGAAGCTCCAAATAGAGAGATTGTGTCGGTTGGTGAAACGAGATGTACACCTCAGCTGAAGGTCTCTTTCACTAACTTTGATTTATAGCGATTGTCTCTCTAAGTAAGCACACAAAAAGAAGGGGAGATGGAATCACGACGGGCACCTCGGTAAATAGGCGCCGAGTATCTCAGTTTAGAAGTGCAAGCAATGCTATTTTAAGTATGGCGGATCGACAACAATGACAGAGTCGACATCGACACTAAATATCTTCAGCGTGATATGCAGAATTCAATTCAAGATAGAGATTGTTGTGTATATAACTTCTATTATTTGGGACCCATATAATTAAAATGTTATTTACATGCATTTAAGGTGAATCAGAGTTATAAATCCATTAGGAATTCAATGTCAGGAGCCTACTATGGGGACTGAGATTCTTCGAGTTAGTGTATAAAAAAGGACCTTAGAAGTTCTAATAAAGGTGTAGAAAGAGAATCAAATGATACATATGTAGAAAAAAGCACAATAATACTGAAGGCACCACGGTGACCCTTGAGTAGCGAAACAAAATTTGTTTTAAGACTTGGTTTTTGAGTGTTTTTAGTTTCATATTTGTAATTTTTACAAAATATAGTGGATTATTTGTCCCACCTGTGAACGTAGGTCGGTGTGAGCTGAACCACATAAATTCTTAAATGATTTTCTTTTTTATGTGTGCATGGATGTACTACTGTTTCATTCAGTGATGGTGAAGAATTCCAACATTTTCGAGATTCCATACCTCAAGATTCTCACACGATCCTCCAAATGGGAGTACGTTCAAACCGGTGGGCAAAGAAAGTTGGAAACAGTATCCCCAAGTCTTGTAATTCTCTACTTACAAGGGATAAAAAGGTGAAATTCTCTCTTTCTAATGTGGAAATCTGAGTACTTCAGAAATTAGAACAGATACTACAGATCCTCCACTGTTTGGAAAGTGGCTTAATACAAGGAAAATGCTATGGTAACAAAATCACAATTTTAGAGATCATAGGACGACAAAAACTAAGGAAATTTTGGGGTTTAAGAGAATAAAGCAGAAAGTTGTCCATAGGAATTGAGAAACAGAAGATTGGTAGGAGTCTCCCAACAGACTGACACTTTGTCAAAACCTTGAATGCTATTAGTTCTCTCTTTGTAGTTGGGACAAGGAGTCTATAATAAAAATAAAAAACCAATCAAGATGCATTTAACGCCACAAATAAAGAGGCAGAAATGAACCTAGGGCCATCCACTAAAAATGTTGGACCCATAATCTCCATGGATACTGGACCACTACCAGCCTACCAGTACCAGAAACCAAGTTTGCAAAACATTGAATTTTTACAATACTCAGAACTCAATCCAATAAAAAGAACCGAGGCAGGAGCATAATGACCTAACATAAATATGCTTATCACATAAACAAAAAACCAGCATCAATAGAGTAGACAAACTCACTACCAAAGGATAACCAATTTGACCACAAAAAAACTTCTTGATTAGCATAAAGCACAGAGTCCTTGTCTTTTAATTACAAACTACCATCTAGTTTAGCCAGTCCAGACCCATCATTATATCTCATGGTGATTTTCCCCATATTCTAGCACAAGCATGTGCTTCACTCCTTACAATAGAGGTGAGCCATTGAGATTTTTTTTACCTCTTTCATGGTCCACAGTAGCTGGTCCTAGAACCATTCAAGTATAACTGATCATTTTGTTGTCAAACTTTCTTGATCTGAACATAATCATGTCAAATGCATCAAGAAAACTAAAAAGGGCAATTACCCAAAAAAAAAACTAAAAAGGGCAGCCCAGTGCATGGAGCTCCCGTTTGTGAGGTCTGGAAAGGCTACAAAAACTAAATTAGAAATCAAGTTGACACTACAGCCGCTCCATTGCTCAGTGCTGTTGAATCATATGGCTTCAAAGCCTTGGACATTTTAAAATCACCGATGAAAGATAAATCTGAAATTAATAAAGCATCAAGTTGTAGGGTGAAATAGATTTCGTTGCACTCATGCACGGTACATACGTCAAAGTTATTCTTATTTTTCCTTAATAAAGCATCATATTTTTCCTTAATAAAGAATCAAGTTGTGTGAGATGGGATTTTTTCCCCCCAAGGGGATAATGCTAGAAACCTTGGTCCTCAAAATTTTCAATAAACTAATGATGTAATGTGCCCGTTGTTAATAATTTCCTCGCATAGTTGCATCTCTTAAAAGCAATATATATATAATATCATGTGATTGGTGTATCCAATTAGAGGTTGTCCTGTCCAACACAAATCTAGTGTCGATGATGAGTCAAACACGGGTACGGCACTCTAAATTAGAGAGTCAATGCAATATAGATTGCTAGTAGGGAATTGAGGAGTGATGAGAAAGTTGTCACTAACATTTAGGAGACATAATAGGATAGTAATAATAGCTCCCTTGAGGGTAAGCCAGAATTGTAAATATAAATGTTGTACTTTCCAAAAGAAAGGAACCACGAAGGTTATACCAAGTGGGAAAAAAAAGGCTTTGTTTTATATAAATCCCTTCCCATCTCCAATTGCTCATCTTGCCATTCTTGTTGTTCGTTATATTGCACGCGTGCACTTTGTTGGTTTCAAAGCATGTGTTCTCAAATTCTTTATCAAAACGTTTGTAATTTTTACTCTACCTATGTCATGCTGAAATTGTTATTTTCGCTCCATCTCCGTCAATTCCAAAGAAAGAAAGACGAATGTGCATTCAGTAGCCCGAAAGCCATCCCATAAAAACCCATCAGATCCCGCGTAAACATTAATCCAACTATAAATGGTGAAGGGACGCTACAATTGTGTTCAGGTGAGGTGAGAAATAAGTCAGGGTCAGTGCATTTGAAATATAGCTAAGGATCCACACATTTCTTTGGATGAACACGAGTAAAGAAGTTAACTGAGAAATTGAAATTTTGAAGATAGATAATACGAGATATAAAATTTATTAGATTGGAAAAGATAAACATAAAAATGGTGTAGGAATAATGCAACAGTAGTTTCGAGGAAATGAGATAGGAATGGATAATATTAATTGAATTGGAAATTAAAGAAAATATTAATTATATAATTAGTGCCAGCATACCCTAAGTAGGATTGAATCACTATATTAAAGGGGAATTTTGAGATAAAAAAGGATGAAATAATGCAAGATAACTAGTATAAGAGAAAATAATTATAAGTCGAGATCTCAATAGCCACCTAAAGAATAATAAGGGTACAAGGTGTTCGTGATAGATTTAGATTTGGTGATAACAATGTGGCTAGAGAAGATACTTTAGAGTTGACAATGGCTTTAGATCTTATAGATCGCAGTAATTTTTTTAAAAAGATAGCACTAGGATGAATGAAATGTTATTAGACAGGGAATAATGAGAAGCCTTACCCTTAAGGATAGGCGAGACTCTTTATTTATAATAAAACTAAGCAATATCATTACACCCATACACCCACACACACTGAATAATAAATATATATAACAATAATCATAATAAAGCTAACACCCCCCCTCAAACTGAAGCATATATATTGAGTATGCCCAGCTTGTCACATATGTATCGAACCCGATGACCCAGAACTGATTTAGTTAAAATATCCGCCAATTGTTCTCCAGTACGAACGGAACTAAACACGATTACACCATTCTGATACTCGCACCGAAAGAAATGATAGTCCACCTCAATATGTTTCGCGCGCTCGTGAAATACTGGATTTTTAGCAATATACACTGCAGATATATTATCACACCAAAGTTTTGTTGGGCCAGAACAGGGATCACCCAACTCACTAAGCAACTAGCGGAGCCATGAAATCTCAGATATTGCCAGAGCCATGGCCCGATATTCAGCTTCGGCACTCGATCGAGAAACCACGTTCTGCTTCTTACTCTTCCAAGAGATAGAATTGCCACCAATAAATATAGAGAATCCAGAAGTGGACCTCCGATCAATGGGACATCCGGCCCAGTCTGCATCAGAAT
>JAULJZ010020601.1:0-15747 GCA_032270985.1 Heliamphora pulchella
TTCACTAGGGATAGTTATCGACTGGCCTATGGAGAGAGGGGCTCGGGGCTTCACAATTCAAAACTTCTCTTTCTCAGCTCCTTCCTTGGAGTTAGCTGCGTAAGGGACAGAACTAAAGGCATTTAGGTCTTGACAACTTCTGCGAAAGATAGCACCAAAGCACATGAAATCCATCTTTTCTCTATGAAAGTTCTTTTTCCAAGACTTCTTTCTCTCTTTCGAACCCTAGCTCCACCACCGTTTCTCTCCATTCTTTTTTGTCTCGGGGGGGCCTCATTCAATCTCGTACTTCAAAAAATCAAAGAATTTCTTATGATTCTCAATTCGATTCAAGATTCACAAAACATGATTTCAATTCACGATTTGACAATTATGGTTTGTCGTACATATATAAATAGTCCATTCTTCTACATAAGAGAGTAGATAAATAATGTGATCCTATCACGGGGTCAAAACAATGTCATTAAGAACTCTCGGTTGGTTGGTTAAAGAACCCTTTAGCATTCTTATGGATTCGGTTTTACTTATTACGAAATGTGATATTCAAAAATGTTCAGTTGGATTACGAAATTAATTTTTTTGTTAGATTATGATATTATGTCGGAAAGTTCACGTTTACTTAAACTTGAACATGATCCATAATAATTTCTCAATTGTTTTATTTATTGTTGCTTTTATGGATAGTAACACTAACAAAAAATTTCAGGTTCCTAGAATAGAGATCTTATCCAATACAGATTTCTTAGATGCCTTTATAGCTAATGATTGAAGCAGTTGGAGTCAAGACCTTTGAACATATGTTTTTGTACTCTTATAAACATTGTATTCATATGTACAGGTTGTGTTAGAAACTTGTCATGACTTGTAGAGTTTTCTAACTTAATAAAAGAATGTTTCCTTTGCTTAGAAATATTTATTTAAAATCTCTTTATTTTATAATTGTTTTCTTTTGTGGCACTTCTCCGGATTGGGATGTTACAATTTTTGGTATCAGAACTAAGGTTGTATAATGTGTCTAGGACCTAGTAGTGGACCGTAGGATGTCTATTCCGAGTCAATTGGATTTTGTAGAAATGCATTCATCATGCTATGCATGTTAGTATGTGATTACCTTGTTGAGATGCTATCATGTTATTAGTAGTTGCATATAAATATAATTGTATATAGAGTGATGGAATCAGGTGATCATGATAAGAATATGGAGCAGGAAGCATCTTTTGCACCTGCTCATGCTCAAGAGAGTGGGCATGAAACCAATGAAGTATTTAACAATGCTCAGTGTCAGCCAGAAATGACAAAATGATTATTTGATGCCATGATAAATGTGATAGTGCAACAAGCGAGGTCTTTCAATCTACAGTCAGCGATACAACCAAGCATTGTTGGAGGACGCACACAACACCCTAATTCTCTTCATGGGAGTTTTAAAAAGTAAGGTCCTCTAGAGTTTGATGGGTCGCCTAATCCACTTGATGTTGAGAAATGGATGACAAATTTACAAGAACTTTTGAAATAATGGGACTAGCTGATGAGCATAAGGTGATGTTGGCGATGTTTATGTTTAAGGGAGAACCTTGGTGCAATGCCACCAAGAGCAGATTGCTTATACTAGTAAGGGCTGGTGATAACCTTGCTCCTACAATGATTACTTCGGAGGCGTTTACTGAAGTTTTCAATGAGAAGTATTTTACAAGGACTTATTAATTGGGGCAAATGAGATATTTTCTGAAGTTGGAGCACGGGAATTGCGAGTAGCAAAATATGAAGCTCAATTCATAGTCCTATCACGTTTTGCGCTAAACTTGGTTTGTACAGAAAAGGATAACTACATAATGTATGAGGATAGACTAAGTTTGGAAGTTAAATCATAGGTGGCACTGTTAAGGCTATGCAATTTCTCTAATTTGATTGATGTGGCTTTGACTGTAGAAAGGGATGTGAAAATGAAAGGTGAACATAATGAGTAGGGTAAGAGGAGTAACATCGAGTTCACCCCAATGGGAAGAATTTATGGTAATCATTTAGAGTGAAAGGAAAAATGGAGTTCTTTTCAAAGTCAAAGCGTGACTTAGTCCTGAGGTTTTCCCTTTGGTCAGAATGTGAATGTTTCCATGCAGCAAGACACGCAGGTTCTAATAACGCTCCTATGTTTTATAGTTGCGGGTCTGCAGATCATTTTATCAAGAGTTTTCCAGAACCAAAATTATGCATAAATGTTATCATTGTGGAAACCCCAGGCATATAGCTCCTAATTGCCCAAAATCATCAAAATATTAGGCATAGTCTATGGGTACTGTTCAAGGAGGGGGAGGTAATTTTCGACGTAATACACAAGATCGTGGTAGTGGTTTGGTGGGTAGATCTAAGGGATAAGGAAGAGTTTTGTTATGATCAAAAAGGATGCACAAGCAACTCCAAACGTGGTGACACGCATGCTTTCTAGTTCTATAGAGATACACGTTTTTTAATTTATCCTCGATTTATTATTTCATTCATAGCATGGTTAATCATTAAGCATATAAAACGGTTTTCCAATCCCTTAGACTATCATATGAAATTTCTACTCCTATGGGATAAACTGTGTTGTTTGGTGTGATATATCGAGAATTTAAACTCATGATAGATGATTAAGAGTTGCTGGTTGATCTAATGCCTTTGGTTATTAAAGAGTTTGATTTAATTCTCGATATGGAATGCTTAATTGCATATCATGCTTCAGTGAATTGTTTCAAGAAATGTGACATTAAATTTTCGCAATGGCTATATAGTAAAGTTCAGTGGGGAAAGAGTTGTTACTCCCATGTATATGATTTTGATGATTTAGGCTAAAAAGATATTAAGAAAGGGTTATCAAGTATACCTTGCACATGTAGTGAACACTACCAAAGGTAAACAGTTAGAAGATATACCGGTGGTTCAAAAATGTCAAGATGTGTTTCCATAGGAGTGCCCGGGCAGTGGATTGAGGGATAGAATCACCATTGAGCTTTTACCAAGTACTCAACCCATTTCTATTGCCCGTATGGCCACAACGAAAATTAAAGAACTAAAGATTTAACTTCAGGATTTACTAGACCGGAGATTCATCAGACCAAGTATGTCAAAACGGGATGCTCCAATTTTGTTTGTAAAAAGAATGATAGTACAATGAGAATGTATATAGATTATCGTCAGTAAATAAAATAACTATTAGGAATGAATATTTTTTTACCACAAATTAATGATCTTTTTAACTAATTAAAAGTGGCATCAGTATTCTCTAAGATTTGATCTTTGATCCGGGTATCATCACGTTAAGATTAGAGTAAGTAATATTCATGTAACATGCTATTGTATGTTGAATGTCTAGGACTGAGCCTAGTGCATGGATGCTAGTTGTGCATCATTGCCTTCTTGATGTACACAAGAAGAGTATATGAACTGTCTTTCTGAATGTAAAAGACAAGTTATATAAATTGTCTGTTGTTACACACAACATGTTAGATAAATAAGTCAACCTGCCGTGGGGTCACAACAAAACAGTTAACAACTCTTGGTTGTGAGGTTAAAAAACCCTTTAGCATATTTGATTGAGTCATTTTACCTATTATGAATTATAAATAGCGTAAATTGGAGATAGGTCCCCTTTTGAGAAGGTGCTCAAGGATTAGTCCTTATCAAAAATATAATATTCCATAAATTTCTTTTTTAAAATTTCTAGTAAATAATGAACTATTATACCCTTATCTTTTATAATTAAAATTACACAAAAAAAGGAAAGCTTGTGATTTGCAGTAAATATTCGTTTCTGTTGCACATTTCTGTTTTTGACGGATCTTTCCCCAACTAATTGTGATCATATCATGTTGTGGGTTTGAGTTCATTTGTTTGTTTCATTATTGGCCAGCATATACTACATTGACTTTGGAAATCTGAGTGCAGATCTGAAATATTCCTGTGTTTTACACCATTTTCATGTTTGTTTTGATTTTTCATCTATTATTTTGCACTTTAATTCATTATTGGGTTTTTTTATTTTATTTTCGATTCTAATATCTGGTTGTTCATTTTTTTCGATGACAAGCTTTTTTCGTTGCAATCTATTATAACGCCATTTTCAAGTTGAGATTGAATAAGTTGCAGAAAATGATACAGTATGTACAACTACAACTTACAGAAAATGATACAATGATACCATGTGTTCAAGAACTAAACATCTTTTTCTTTATGTAACACTACGAATTGATACAAATGAAAACTATAACATGGTTGGAAAACCATAACTTGTGTATCATTATTTACTAGAAATAATGCAAGCATAACAAGGAAACTGATTAGTTTATTATGTTCTGTTGGGTGTATCATTTTCTGTTAGGTGTATCATTTTCTGCTGTATTTCTCATTTTGCATATCATCTATTGGCTGTTTCATTTTCTGTGCACTTGAGATTTGTTTTTTGTCGATTTTCGCAGACCTTTTCGTCGATTGTAGTTCAAATTCTCATCCCAATCAATGTCTGTATCATTTGTTCCCATTGCGTTAAGATTTTGCAGATTTTTCAGAGCCGAATCTTGAATGGAAGATTTGAATCGAAAAATGAAGCTTTTTTTTGTAGCCGTTCCAAGCGTTTCTGTGAGGCACGAACAGGAAAAGAGAATGAGGGTGTTTTCGGTAACAAAATTTCAAATGAAATCTATCACAAAATTAATATAATTTTAGGACCTAATAGTAAAACAAAGCCTAAAATGGGAATTAATGCCAAATTACCCTCATATATATTATGATATGTTGGGAAGGGGAGCCTTGGCACAACGGTATCGTCGTGTGACCTAGAGGTCATAAGTTCGAGGCATGAAAACAGTCTTTTACAAATGCAAGTTAAGACTGCATACTATAGATATTATGATATATTTTTTTTATATTACGACATGTTGGAAAGTTCATACTTAATTAATCATCTCTTTTATTTTTTAGCTAAACAATTAAACTTGTTTTTTGAACCATGATTGTTTCTCAATTGTTTTACTTATTTTTGCTTCTTTGGATAGTAACACACCCAAAAAAGAATGTTACATATATGTATAGGCTGTGTTGGAAACCCGTCTCGACTAGTGGGAATTTTTTAACTCAATAAAAGAATGTTTTTGTTGTTCGGTAATATTAATTTGAAATCTCTTTATTTTATAATTGTTTTATCTTGTGAAACTTCCTCGGATGGGAGTGTTACAATAAGATGCACCAATGGCACAAACAAATGGGGAGCAAATTGTTATGCAAATAACTTAGTCATGCCAAAGCCTCCTGAAACCCAGCTGCGATTCTGCGTTAAAGCATCCAACTCAAAATTAATAGGCAATAAGCAACAAGACACAAGGAGATGCTATTACGGGACAAGCTTGAACAGTTTTACGCCAAAGAGTAGAACACGAAAACATAAAATGATGAAACCAGATGATGGTTAGGAAATAAAGAAAAAATGGTCCATGATAGGTAACTAGAGAGAGAATTGTTTAAAGAGAAGATACAATGAGCCAAAGCTCTAGAATTTACTAATGTAAATTGACCAAAAACTGAAAATAAGAAACCTAATCACTTATCTACAGAGTACAGACACGAGGATAGCAGTTACTACACTTGGAACGCAGAATTCACTACATGGGGACTTCCCCACTAAAAAAAACATATGTACCAATCACCAGAACTCACCCAAAAGGGCTAGCTAAGGAAATGTCATTTGGGTTCATCACTCCCACTTATATACACAAAATCCCTCATGCAGTCTTTTGATTTGGGGCAAGGTCATTACAAAAACTTATCCTCAAGTTGGGGCAGCAGCTGAATCACTAGAATCCACCACAAAATATGGACAAGATGCTGCACATTGAAGACATTAGATAAGCGCAAATGGAAAGGCAGCTGGGTTTGGAATGTATTGCCATTAATCTTCTGCAAAAAAACTTCACAAGAACCAACTTTTCTATCATTAACTTCATGTAGGAGCCATGTGGTTGTCTTTCATTGCTCAAAATGATCCTCACAAGGTCTCCTCCATTGAACATCGATTCCAATTTATATGCATCAGTTGCAGACTTCTATTTGTCATTGGACTTCTCAATTTGGCTCTTAACTTGAGCATGAATCATCTTCATAACTTCAGCCATATCTCAAGCCTTGGCATTTCCCTTCTTTGACCCAAATCCACCCCAATACAAGGCCTTGAACCGTAAACCACTTTAAAATGAGAAGCGTTAATGATCTTATTAAGAGGAGTTACAAGCAAATTTATCGAAAGCTATAATTGAGTTGGACTTCCTTTGTATAAGTGGAAACACCAAACAAAATCCATACTATTGCATTGCGAGGACCATTGGACACAGGTCAAGGCATGTACAACTCCCCATTAGCTGTTGTCGTTGTACTTCTTTGACAATTTTCGCTCCTTTGCACATGTTTGCCTATATCTTAATTCATCCCAAGCCAATAATACTCACTTTGGAACAATGTAGGAGTTTAATATTTTTTAAGATGTCCTAGTATATGCTGTTCATTAAATAAGTGATCCTATAAAGTGCAACTAGGAACACTTCATTTCAGCCCCTTACAAAGAAAATCATCCTTCAACATTTAACGTGAATGGACGGCTCTCTCTCCCCTTTGTAGAGCTAGAGAAATCTTGCTAAAATAGGGATCAATTGCATAGAAGGTGCAAAATTCATCAAAGCCAACCATTTGAGTCTTCATTTTCAACAAGAGATCTACCTTTATACTCGACCCATCGGGCACTTTGTTAAGAATTCTCGACTTGTGCCTCAAAAAAATGTAAATTGTTGCAACTATGCTACTCATTTGGCATAGTGTACTTGAGAGCTTTATGATTGGTATTAAGAATGAACTCCTTGTAGGCTAGCCAGTAACTCCAATATTTGTTGGACGGCACTATTGCATAGAATTCCAAGTCATAAATAGAGTACATAAGCTTGGCACCATTCACCTTTCACTAAAGAAGGCAACAGAATGCCCTTCTGGGCTTAGAACACCACTAATTGCATATAGCCTTTGTCTAAGAGCTCTTCAACCTATCTTTGAAGTTCCCTCTCTTTTGGAGACATCCAGTAGGTTAGCTTGTTTGGAAAAGTTGAACTCGAGACCAAGTCAATACAATGTAGAATATCATTACTGGAGGCAACACAGTAAGCAATTCTTGAAAAAAATATCAGCATAATTTGCCATAAGCTCCATAATGGCTGCGAGAATATTAGAAACAAGCATGTTTACCTTAGGAATCAACACTAAGAAGCATTTGGATTCATAGTTTTCCTTGAGAAACCATTTAGAAGCAAGCAAATTGTGGAAGCGGGTGTTGCGGCCACTTTTTCCCTTGAAGACAGCATTTTAAGTTACTAATTATCCTTAAGGACCTCTTATCGTCATGGATTGTTTATTTATCATATAACCACGGTCATCAAAATAGGATATAACATGGATCCCCATGCACAATATCACATCAATCCGCATCGAAACACCTCTTCCGGAGGGAAAAAACCACCAAACACCTCTTGTTCACCTTGATTTCGTTATCGTTCTTGAACCAAGAGAGTGTATGGGGATGGAGGCGTCCTTCTACTATGAGGTGCAACTTATCAACCATTTCTTGAGAGATTGCATTTTCACAACTCTCACCACTAATGGTCGTAGTGCAAGCTCGTTCCCCAATATTGCTAATAGCATAGAAAATTTAGTGTCCAACCTATCTTTCTCACTATCTTGCTTAGGTGTGAGAAGAGTTTTCTTAATCATGAGAGTATCGCCTCCTTCAAAATCACCTCCAATAACTTCACTCACAGGCTGATGAAAGATGGGAACATCTACATCACAACTTTATTTCATCACCTCCTTAATAAAGGGTGTCTTATTCCAATTTCCAGAAACCTTTCCCAAATCCACCAATTTGTGACCTAACTCCCACATTTGAAGCATCTAAATTCTCCTCTTTGTGACTGCTTACAAGCCCCTGAAGTGCCAGGATGAGGCTGACTTTCATTCAGAACAGCAGCCTTATTCCCTCTATTCTTCCTTTGAGGCGTATAGACACCAATTTCACCTTCCTTTCTTTTGAAACATCCTTATATTTTAACACTCCTTCAACGGTGGTTATCAACTAATCAACAAATTCATCTGGATTGAGGCTTTCATAGATTTTGGGAAGATGAACCTTGATATTGTTATCCCATTTTCTATTTGAATCTGTCTGGATATGGCCTAAACCAATTCGAAACACCAAAACAATTCTCAAATTAACATGGGTATTCTCAAAAACATCATTACCCTTGGTTGGAGCTTGCAAACGTTGTACCATTTCCATTAAGGTAGGAATTTGCCTTCTCAACTCTTCATCATTCCTTGGATTCGAATTATCATTTGGATTGCCACAATTCCATACAATTGGTGGATTCAACTCATCTTCACCGGCAAGATTGGCGCCATTACCTCGGCCCCTCCCCCCTCTTCCTCTATCACATCAAGCCATCAACACCAGAATCAAATTGTAACTCAGACCACTAAAATTTGAAGCATTACCTCTGCCACTGCTCTCTGTTCTTCCTCTATCTAGTTTCCATCAGCACAAGAACCAAATTAGAACATACACTAGTTGAAGCAATCAGAATATGTCCACAATACGCAAACTGAGCTGAGGATTTCCAATCAATGAATCACTTCGACGGCAAGGGACTATTCAAACTCAG
Source organism: Heliamphora pulchella (assembly GCA_032270985.1). Taxonomy (NCBI): domain Eukaryota; kingdom Viridiplantae; phylum Streptophyta; class Magnoliopsida; order Ericales; family Sarraceniaceae; genus Heliamphora; species Heliamphora pulchella. The sequence continues at coordinate 8,724 of JAULJZ010020601.1, forward strand.
ATTGATAGTTCAATTTAGGACTCAGCAGTTCGACGACCACAACGCCAAAGAATTCAAACGAATCGTCGTAATGTCAAACAAATTCAAACGAAATTAACCCACGCTAGCTAGTGTGAACAGAACTTATACAAAATTTCATATCAAAATCGAACCAAATCAGAGCGCAACACAATCTTGGTCTAGTCACACCATTCAAATGGAACCAATTTGCAATAATTAATATTCAAAACACAACAAAAAGATATTCTGACTGTCAATTAGCATTCACAACAATCAATTAAGGTTTGATAGGCTTCATTGAAATCTGATTGGAACACACAATTGGAACGCCAATAGAGCGGTGAATCGAGATTTAGCAAGAATCGAATCTCACAAAAGTTGAGTCTCATAAAAGTGTTGAATTTTTTTAGTTGCAAATTGGGGAAAAACACACAGAATTGTAGTTTCAACAAGAACATTACGAGGCAGAAGTCTTGTCTTTGAACATTGCAATTTGAAAATTGATTCGAAATCATATCTTCAGGCTAGAAATTGAAGTCGATTGGAACGGAATTTACATCAGAACCTAGCCTCTGATAAGAAAATGAAACAATCCATTTCGGAAATCTAGGAATCGCTTATAGAAAATCTACAATGAGCCAGATCTGATTGGAACGCACAATTGGAACGCCAATAGAGCGGTGAATCGAGATTTAGCAGGAATCAAATCTCACAAAAGTTGAGTCTCATAAAAGTGTTTGATTTTTTTAATTGCAAATTGGGGAAAAACACACAGAATTGCAGTTTCAACAAGAACATTACGAGGCCGAAGTCTTGTCTTTGAACATTGCAATTTGAAAATTGATTCGAAATCATATCTTCAGGCTAGAAATTGAAGTCGATTGGAACGGAATTTACATCAGAACCTAGCCTCTGATAAGAAAATGAAACAATCCATTTCGGAAATCTAGGAATCGCTTATAGAAAATCTACAATGAGCCAGATCTCCGAAATCATAAAATGTAAAATGACCCCAAAAAAACTCAGAATAGGAAGTCTAAGCCTAATCACTTCTTTACAGACACTAGGATAGGAACAACAAAACTTGGAATGCGTAGAATTGACTACATCAGTGCATATATCATAGACTTGGCAAAAATCTAGCATGTTATGCATAACTTAATAATCAAAAGGATAATAAAAAGACAGTTAGAAAGCTTTCGTTTTGCCAAAATAAGCAGATCAATAAACTGCTAAACATTAAACAACCATATTGAGAAAAAGGAGAGAAACTTTCTTCAAACACCACACATGTTACTTAGACAAAATTGCAGAGAAAAGGGAATAAAACGGCATTAAACTTGACATTGAAATTCATAAACAATTATGAACACCAAAACATACAAATAAAATGCATTACCTATAACTACATAAAATGACAATATTGAAGAATACATCAGCTTTCCTAACATCAACACTAACAAGTAATTCGTAAGAAGATTCAAATATTATACCAAGGGAAAGAAGACAGAGACATAGCCAAAGGTATTGAAGCAACTAATCGTATGATGTGTTAATGCAATAACCTTCAAGACAGACATCATATTGGTTGTCAGAGTACCAGTCTTGTCACTGCAAATCACTGTTGTGCAGCCTAAGGTCTCTACAGATGGCAGAGACCTTACAATGGCATTCATCCGAGCCATCCGTTTTGTCCCAAGAGCCAAACACCTGAGGAAATTAGAGGCAAGGTTCACAATTTTGTTTCAGTCGATTGTTTCGGTCAACTTGGAAACAGAAACGTTTTGGAAACTTTTCAGAAAAATGATGTAAAGGGATAAAGAAAATTAAAAATATAAAAGAAACATTCGAAATCATTAATTAAAGTATATTTTTAAGTGTTTCTAACTCTAATAAATCGACACCTAAACAAGTTTAAAGACTATATATTTATTTTAGAGTATTGGACTATAGAAAAACTATATTCGAATTGGATTAATGATACTGGCCAATACTTATAAAGTTAATAATGACAAATGTTTCATTACTACATAAAACCATATATGGATTAAGAGGAAACAAATATAAGGGGGGGGGAAACTAGTAGTAGCAGGGATTAAAAGGAAACAAAATATCAATGACAGATTTTCTAAAAAGAATATTATGTGGTAATAAATAAAGAGAATAAGGGATATAACCATTCCTGTTTTATCTTTTTCTCAATCTTCTCTTTACCATTCTAATATCTCAAGTTCTCCACTAATATATATATATATATATATATATATTGTTGCTCTCAAATCTCTATCAACAAGAAGAGGCAAATAGAATATTGTTGGATATTCCTAATAAGTGCCAAAACAACTCATTGTTTCGGTTTGTTTTATAGTGTTCCAGTGTGTTTCGATCATTCTCAGGAAAAACAAGAAAATTCTATAACGTTTTGTTTCAGTTTCCTGAAAAACAGGAACATTTTGGCCATTTCAATAGAAATGAAACGAAATTTTGTTCCTTGATTAAAAAAACTATTATGCACGGATTACATCATCTAGCATGCAATGTGAGTTTCAAGCACTTTTCTCATTTCGAACAAAACTAACTGCATCACCAAGTCATTCATTAAATAACAATTCCTCTCTCCTATTTTGACACTTCGTTTATACTATTATCACTGTATATATCGAATTTTCAAATAACAAAAATTTTAATCAATTTTCCATTTTACATTTCTTCAAAGTTATATTACGTTACAAATCCAAATCCCAAAATAGTTATTCACATGGGAGTTTGAGACATCACCATTTTCAAAAACATATAATTCAAAAAAGCATTCCTTAAGATGTGGGGCATGGTCAACCATGCGACGCAAAATGGTATTAAAAAAGTATTAGAAAAGAAAACATTTTGAAAAGTACAAAATTGGAAATACAATTACAGAGAAACCAAAAAAATAAAAAAAAGTTTCAGGTAACTACAAAAGAAAATAAACAGACAATTGATGCAGCCAAATTGATATAGCAATTTAGCACGTGCTAAGGAAGATTCTTACTTAAGGGGAAATATCTTCACAAGGAACGGAATGGTTATTCGTGAGTTATAGTTGCAATATATGAGATTAAGAAGCAGCCCTTAAGGCCACATTTTGGGAACTTGCATTGTGGTTAATACAGTCACCAAATTCTACTCTAGCAGACTTTGGACTATGTTCCCAATAACTTGCAATGCTTATTGTGGTACCTGTCTGGAAAATGTAAGAGCACTAGAAGTCAAGCACAGGGTTGTAAGTTCTATATATATGAATGAAAAAAAAAAAAGAAGAAGAAAAATCAAGGCAGGCAGATTTTTCTGTCTTAAAATAAATATCCATTGCTGGAATCGGTTGCTTGCAGCCTTTTTTCAGGCTTTATTGCTAACCTAAAGCAACAGCAATTTGATTTAAGCCCAGCAAACTCTCTGCAGTCTTTTTCACTGCAGCAGCTGGTATCAAAGCCGCTAATCCTCTCTCGCTTGGTTTCTCATTCACTTACATTTTAAGTCCAATCCAATCCATGAATGAGAAACTGTGGGAAAGAAAGGAAAGATGATCAGCTAGCTGAAGCAATAACTGCATCAAAAATCAAGTTTTTGAAATTCTTCTATTCAAATTAGGTGAAATATTTTGGCATGGAAATTCTTCTCCTCTTGACCCACAGGTAGACTGCCAATTGCCACCATTATTTGATCAATACTGTGAGGATGGGTATCTAAATGTTGGCAACCTAAGCGTTCCTACATTGGTTGATTCTGCCAACAACATTAGAACTATGTTGGCAACCTAAGCATTCCTACATTGGTTGATTCTGCCAACAACATGAGCAATCAATTCTATAACTTCATTGTTGGTGAATTATTCCTCTTTTTAATAATGGACTATAGAAATTCTAAGGGAAAGAAGATGTGAGAGCACGCTATGGAAGTATTGGGCCAGTTGAAAGTTAAGATCAAGCAAAAAAGGAATGCAGAAAGCAAACTTGTGGGCAAATATTCACAACCTGGGGGAGACTTGATGCAGCCCAGATGGACATTACCAAAATTTATTGGTGGTATGATGCTTCATACTTAAGGGGCAATTTCTTTTCAAGGAACGAATTGGTTATCTTATAGTCAGTTATTAGTAATCTGTGGTAGTTAAGACAGCCTTTAAGGCCATGTTTTGGGCACTTCGATTGTGATTAACACAGTAAATGTAACACCCAAATCCAAAGTGTCAAAGGATAAACCAACCTCTTTTAATAAAAGGTTTTCAGAGTAATATTGTGGAGCAATAGAAATGAATTTCATTAGTGAAGACAAGTTTCTAATAACAATCTCCTCAAATATATAATATTTACAACAGTATAAAAAGTATACTCAAAGGCCTTGATTCCAACTACTCTAATCACTAGGTTTATATAAGCTTCTAAGACATGATCTCGTGGACCAGACCTCTACTCCAGTAAAATGAAAGATTCTTAGCACAATATCATAATATACGAAACTTCTAATTTCACAAGCCAACAACTTCCATTCTTGGCACAAAATAACATTTTTGAATATCACATTCCATAATAAGTAAAACCAAATCCATCAAGTATGTCAAAAAAAAATGTTTAACATCACAACAAGTTCTTGACAGTGCTGTTTGATCCTTCAATAGGACCACTATTTATCTACCGTGTTATGTACAACAATAGAGAAATTATAGATCATGTCTTCATACATTCAAATAAACAATTCTTATATCCTCCTTGTGTACATCAAGGAAACAAAGATGCTCAACTAGCATCCATGCATTAGGTCACTCCTAGGCATCCAATATACACCGGCATGTCCTTGAATCACCAAAACCATTTTGTGATCAACCTTTAAAACAACTTGATCCATTTTCTAACAAAATTTCAACAAAACATATAATTGAATTTAAATAACAGATAAATTCCAACATCTGCTCAGCATAGTATAGAAATACATTTTTTAATTTACATTTTTACGAAATAGCACTCACCTTCAAAAATAAGCAAAAAATAAAAAACCACATGATGCTTCTCAACCTGAGGTCGACTTTTAGACGTTGGAGTAACCTGTAACCTCCTCCAAACCTAAACTATGAACAACGCACTATTCTATTGTACTAGGCCTTATGATTAACTGAAAATAAAATGCTTAAAAGTGTGACATGTAACCCTGCAGTGCTGTGATTTGTTGATTTTCTGAACATCGATCACTCATTCATTAACCATAAAATTGTTTACTTGTTTACCTATAAACTACACATAAAGAAGTATAACATACTAAAGAACTTCAAATTTTCCAATGCTTGGGAAGTGTTTTTAAAAAGTCAAAGCAGAATTCTGAACTGCAGTCAAGCAAACCGCAGATTGGTTCCTAATTTTTACAAATTTTGTAAGCATCTGTAACTGTAAGTTTTACACAATATCATAAACTGATAACCTCCAATAAAAGTTACAGAAAATCTTGATCGATTGTACTATTTTTAAAAAAACCAGAACAGCAGGAGAAAATAAGATTCTACACACAAAAAATCTACTCTGCATGTTCAGCAAGAGCAGCTCGGTTTAGGATTTTCAAAAATTCAGTTATTTGAGTTTGCTTCTAAAAATTTAACAAAATACCATAAACTCTTAGAGGAATCTTCAAATAAATTTTCATAAAATTCAGAAATAAGAAAATATTTTTAAAATTCATCAAAAATACTGTTCAACAAAAAATTCCTTTGATAGAGTTAAAGTGTAAAGAAAGTAACCTTTAGAATTTTAGAGAAAGAGAAGAGAGAAGACAAGGAGAAAAAATTAGAGTTTTAGGAATATAATTAGTTTCCCCTCCCTGACATCTATTTATATTAAACGAATATACGACACAATGACAAAAATACCCTTAATATAGAAAAGAAAGACTCTAGCACTCCCTCTCAAGTTGGAACATATAGGTCAAATATGCCCATCTTGGAAGACGAGTGAAAAAAAGATAAATGAGGCAAGGGTTTGGTGAAGATATCGCCAATCTAATCTCCCGAACGAATGTAGGAAGTGATAATCCGTTTTTACAACAATAAGTCCCGGATAAAATGACAATCAACCTCAATATGTTTGGTCCGCTCATGAAAGACTAGATTATTTAAAATACAAATCGCGGCTTAGTTATCACAAAACATTTGCATTGGGGCAGGAGTAGTTAGCCCAAAATCAAACAGAAGAGAGCGGACCCCCCAACATCTCGAATACAATATAGGCTATAGCACGATACTTAGTTTCAGCACTCGAGCGAGCTACGACAGATTACTTTTTACTCCGCCAAGTAACAAGATTTTCACCAACAAAAAAGTACACTATCCCGATGTCGACCACCAATCAGAACGACTACCATCTCAATCAGTATCACTGAAACTATCAATAAACAAAATTGCCGCGGGCCGATAAAATAAGCCGCGACCAGGAGTACTCTTCAAATACCGCAAGATACGATAAACAACATCATAATAAAATTGGTGAGGGGAATGCATAAATTGACTAACCACCACAACAGCGTACGTAATGTTGGGAAGAGTAACCGTGAGATAAATGAGTTTACCCACCAAACGACGATAGTGACCAATATCAGAAAACAAAGCACCAGACTCAACATCAAGCTTGATGGTGGAATCCAAAAGAGTATCAACCGGACGAGCACCAAAAAAGCCAGTCTCAAAAAGAAGGTCAAGAACATACTTGCGTTGGGATAAAAAGATGCCGCAATAGAAAAGAGCAATCTCAATCCCAAGAAAGTAACGAAATAGACCTAAGTCCTTGGTATGAAATTGTTGAGCCAAATACTGTTTAAAAGTAGCAATACCAGCCAAGTAATTGCTGAAAATAATAATGTCGTCAATATAAACAATCAACACAATAGTACCAGTCGAAAAATGATGAACAAATACAGAGTGATCGGATGATGAACGCCGAAAACAATACTCAAGGACAACAGAACTAAAGCAATCAAACTAGGCACAAGGAAATTACTTCAAACCATA
>JAULJZ010020612.1:0-15746 GCA_032270985.1 Heliamphora pulchella
ATATATAGAGAGAGAGAGAGAGAGAGATTAATTCGAAAGAAATAAAGAAGAGGGAAATATATGTGCTTATTTTCAAATGATAGGGGAGTAATCTGCGCATGACCCAAACTACAAGGAGATAAAGTGAAATTTGCCAGTTATATAATCAGGAAAATTTCACTTTACCCCATATGTTTTAGTATGTGCAAATTAACTCATTATTTGAAAATAAGAAATAAGAACTCAAAGTGACTTGTAAATTAAAGCGCATCGACAAATTTTTTTGAAACAAAATTGTTCTTCTAATTATTCAAAAGTATAAAATGCATTATCTTCTTCCTCTTACTTTTCAACACTGTTTATGCTCCCTTCCTCTTCTTTGCCACAATGGCCACACCCTCCCCCTTTCTTGCCATAGCCCACTCTTCTTTTTTCACACAGTTGCCTCTCCATTTTTCTATATATACATATGAGGATGGATTAATTAATGGGCTTAAGGCCCAATACAAAGTGAAAAGTATTTGGGCCACTCAACCGAGCAACCCATAATTAATTCGGCCCAAATACGAGGAGCAAGCTAAAAAGAAGTTCGGGCTTACCTTCAAGAAGGGGCCCACAACAGGATAGTTCCATCTTGAAAGCTCAAAAAAGGAGAAGTTGCCCAAAAATGACTCTACCCCCGAAACGGCAGTTCGGGGGATAGGGCCAGAATCTCCCAAAACAACTAGAATTGACTAAAGATAAGCCATAATCTTTGATAAGCCAGAGACAAGAAATAAGAGGTAGAGTTCCAAGAGCACTCAACCACCCTGGTTTCATTCTCTACATAAAGGAAGGCACTCCATACCCCCAGGTACGTAATTCCAACACAGTTCTTGATTAGAAGTCTCTTAGAGAGAAATCTAACTTGAACATCAGAGTGCATCCCGGTCAAACCAAGTCAGAAAACACTAACGGTGTTCTTCGTCTTGCAGGAGTTCGAGGACATCACGTGTAGCCTTTAATGAGTTCGACTACGAAGAGTTCAGTTTATAGTTTTGTTCGGGATCATTAGGGTTGAACCAATCCGATTGGTTCTAATTGTGCCATCCAGTTTACACATAATTTGGCGCCGTCTGTGAGAACGACGATTCTGGACCAACGGAACCATGAGCCAGACTCCTACCGAATTTACTAGAAGCCATACAAGGGGGCAAGAAGATATCTCTCATAGATCAATACCTGTCTTACCAGAACGACCAAGGGTGCCCAGAGTCCCATCAGAGATTCAAAGACGCAGGGACGATACCTTGCATAATGGGAGGTGACTACGTTATTCCACCACCAGCTCCAGAGGAGAGCGGCCCTCTCCCCCTTCTTCAAGAGAAAGAGGGAGACTAGAGGAGAGGCTGGCTCGACGAGACAGGATCATTGATGATCTTGAAGAAAGAATGGAGCAACGCGAGAGAGAAATTGAGGAGCTAAGGCGAAGGATTCTAAGGCAAGAGGCCCACAGGGATCTGCGCGTTAGGCGAAGAGAGAACCCCGAGATAGAGGAGATCGAACAAAGCCCAAAATCTTATAGCCTAAGTCATCCTAACAGGCGAAGACGCAAAGCACCCGAGGAGAGTCTAAGAAGTACTAGGCGAACAGAGACCATTGGGCCTGAGTCTACTCAGCCAAACCCTCAATGGGTAGGCCGGGCCAAACTAGACCCAAACTAGGATCTTCGGTTGTGGCTGGAGAAGAGAATGGACTCCAGAATGCAGCATGGCACTGGTCGAACAGCACAAAATGTGGCGAGAAAGGCTCTAGAGCAGATCTCTGTTTTGCCACTGGTTGAGGTGATTGAGAATGCAGATCCACCACGTAAATTCTCTCCACCGAAATTCGAGATGTATAATGGCAAGACAGATCTAGTAAGCCATATTTGCCAGCATAAACAAGCAATAGCCCTCTGGAGTGGGAATGATGCTCTTTTTTGGCGCATGTTTCCATCCAGTTTGGGAGAGACAACCCTCAACTGGTTTCATAAGTTGGCACCCCGATCAGTAGTCAGTTGGCAGCAATTGATTGAGTCTTTCACTGCTCGGTTCATTACCAATAGTAGACAATCGAAAAGCTTTGACACACTACTTTCTCTTCGAAAAAATGAGGAAGAAACTATTTGGGAATATGCTCGGCGTTATTGAAAAGTGTACAATGAGATAGAAGACTGCAGCGAGCAGTTGGTCGTGGCTTCCTTTATGCTCGGGCTGCCTCTATAGAGCTGTCTGAGACAGTCCCTCACCAAGAAGGCTGTATCCTCCATATCTGAATTAATGGTGAAGATCGAACATGCTAAAGTTGAGGAGGACATAAGCCAAGCCGAGCTGAGCATGACCTTAGTTAAGCAACCATAGAGGAAGAATAAGAGGCAAAAGGACCAGAAGTCCAAGAAGGACTCCCAGGAGAAAAATGAGTCAGCAACTTATCAAGCCCTACAAACGGTGTTCAAAAAGCCTCTACACAAACTTCTTGACCACATAAAAGACAAACCCTACTTTTAGTGGCCTCCCAAGCTGATCGGTGATCCGAACAAACGGGGTTTGAAGAGAAAGTGCCACTACCACCGAGATCATGGCCATCTAACTGGGGAATGCCAAACATTCAAAAAACATTTGGAGGATTTGGTCCGAGCAAGGCATCTCCTAGAATTCATCGATATTGAAAAAACTGCTCAGGAAGAAATGCCACAAGTATAAGACAAAAGGCCCGAGCAAAGGGATGCCCCTCTCGGGGTAGTGAAGATGATCCACAGCACTACTGAGCCGATCACCCGAGCTTTGGTTCGGCATCAAGCTAGGGCCCTAGCCCACACAATGAAGGTAGATGAGGAAAAGCGCCGAAGAACAGAGGAAAGTTTTAGCCATGATCAGCGGCCTATTGGGAATGCAACACCCCCACAATGATGCTCTGGTACTAACTCTACGCATTGCCAACTATGACGAAATGAGAATACTGGTGGACTAGGGGAGTTCAGTTGATATCATGTACTATAGTCTTTTCTAGAAGCTTGGGCTGAAGGACTCAACACTCAAGAGATGCATGACTCCGCTGATCAGCATCGGTTTAGACCCTGTGCGGCCAGTAGGAAGAATAACAGTACCAGTGAAGGCATGAACCGCAATGGTAAATACTGAGTTCTTTGTTGTTAATCAACCCTCCAGTTATAATGCAATAGTAGGCAGGACTTGGATACATAGCTTGGGAGCTGTCCCCTCGACCTATCACTAGTCCCTCAAGTTTCAAAATGTGAAAGGAGGTAGTTGAGATAAAGGGAGACCAGTGAACCAAGATTTCAAGATGGATGGAGTGGGGCATTAGTATATCTAACACATAATTTAAATGTGAAAAGTTATCCTTATTCAAAGAGAAAGATATTAAATATCTGGAGTTTTTTTTTGTATATTATATGGATGATCCAATTGAATCATTTCTTCAAATAAAAGAAAATTATGTAAACACTTACTCGAAATCTCACTTATCAGATTCCATTGTGGAAGACAAATTTTTTTGAAGAATTTGCCATGACACGACAAGGCAATATTTTGTCGCCACGATGAAGGACAGAAAATAGTACCCCGAAGTAAAAAACCGTTGAGGTAGATGATGGGCCTACCATTTATGACTATAGCCGAATAGCTGAAGAAAAGGTAATTGAGGATTTAAAGAGGGTCTGCATCTTCCCAGAGGATCCAGATCGGTACTTTTTGCTCATGACCAGTATTCCCGAACAGGAAGAAACCGAGCTAATGGAGTTCTTGAAGAAACACACAGAAGTCTTCGCTTGGACGCCCTACAGGATGCCAGGGATAAACCCAGTGGTGATTAGCCACCAACTAAATGTGGATCCCATGAAAAAGCCAGTAATGCAAAAGCCTAGGAAGTCTGCAACACACCATGCAATGAAAGTAATTGAGGAGGTACAGCGCCTGAAAGAAGTGGAAGCTATCAATGAGATCCACTACCTGAGCTAGTTAGCCAACACGGTGGTGGTCAAGAAGAAAGATGGTAAGTGGCTAGTGTGCGTCGACTTTACCGACCTGAATAAGGCTTGCCCAAAAGACTGCTTTCATCTCCCCTAAATAGATCAGCTTGTCGATTCAATGGTGGGGCATGAGAGGATGAGCTTTCTGGATACGTACAAGGGGTACCACCAGATAGCCATGTACCCCTAGACATGGAAAAAACAGCTTTCATTACTCCTCGAGGTGTATACTGCTATCGGGTGATGCCATTTGAGTTAAAGTATGCAAGAGCCACTTACCGGAGGCTTGCCACCAAGATGTTTGGGGAATTGATCGGCGATACTATGGAAGTTTACATTGACGACATGGTGGTCAAGACCAAGTGTTCGAACAGACATCTAGACGACCTAAGGAAGACCTTCAAGATCCTCAAAGCTTACAAACTTAGGCTCAATGCATCTAAATGTGCCTTTGGGGTAAGCTCTGGGATGGCCGTAGCGCCCAGAATAGATAGTAGCCACCCATAACCTAAAAAGCTTCTAGAATCTTAAGGAAATACAAAGACTCATTAGGATGGCCGCAGCGCTAAACTGTTTTATTAGCCAGGCATCAGATCGGTGCTATCCATTTTTCAAGGCTATGAAGCGAGCCAACCAATTCATATGGGACAATGAGAGCGAGCAGGCTCTCACTGAGCTGAAACAGTATCTTTCCTCCCCACCATTGCTTACAGTCCCGGATAATGGAGAGACATTATACCTATATCTGGCAATGTCAGCGCGAGCAGTTAGTGTCGTCATACTGAGAATAGAAGATAAGGTCTAGAGACCGATTTACTATGTGAGTAAGGTGCTTCTCGACCCAAAGACACGATATTTTCCATTGGAGAAGTTGGCCCTAGCCCTGGTCACCGCATCAAGGAAGTTGATTCACTATTTTAGAGCACACCCGGTTAAGATAATCATCAAATACCCACTCCAGGCTTTGCTTCGAAAAATAGACTTTTCAAAAAGAGTGGCCAGATGGGCCGTGGAGCTTAGGGAGCATGACATAACATTCTTCCCTAGGACAGCCATAAAAGGTCAAGTGTTGGTCAACTTCATCATCGAATTTAGCCAGGAAGAGAGTTTGGTTGAGAATGGGGGGCAGGCGAATGAACTGGTCTCATGAGAGAAAGACTCAAAGTAGGATACGCCAGAAATAGTATGGAGATTGTATGTAGATGGCTCCTCCTGCAACAAGCGAGCAGGGGCAGGTGTGGTGCTCTATAGCCCCGAAGGAATCCTTATAGAGAGAGCAGTTCGGCTTGACTTTCGAGCAACAAACAATGAGGCGGAATATGAAGCCGTTTTAGTTGGACTCCGTGACGTCAAAGAGTTGGGAGCCTAAAAGGTTAAAATCTACTGTGATTCACAACTGGTTGTTAACCAGTTCAAGTGAGAGTATACAGCCAGAGATGGCAGAATGTAGGTATATGTTCAGCTAGCACAACAGCTAGCCAAGGGCATCCTACACTATGAGATTTCCCAGCTCTCATCCAAGAAAAATAGCCTTGTAGATTCTTTAGCATGCCTCGCATCAGCGGTAAGTTCTGAAGAAAAAAGAGTAATTACTCTGGAAATCCTCCAGCAACCAAGCACGGTTGTCCCCGAAGAGAAGCATGTCTTCTGTTTGGAGTTAGGACCGAGCTGGATGGATCCCATAAGGGACTACTTGACTAAAGACGAGCTTTCGTTTGACCAAATGGAAGCTCGGACGATACGAAGAAAGACAGCTCTGTTCTAGGTCTCGAGTTCGGAGAATTTGTACAAGAAGTCCTTTACAGGCCCCTACCTCTTTTGTGTACATCCGAACAAAATTCAAGATTTACTGTTCGAAATCCACGAGGGAATTTGTGGCAGCCACACATGTGGGAGGTCTGTAGCCCACCGAGCTATTTCTCAGGGATATTGGTGGCCCTATATGCAGAAAGATGCGGAGCAGTATGTCTAGAAGTGCAAGAAGTGACAAAAGTTCAGTCCGAACATACATGTCTCCACTGAAGACCTTTCACCATTAACCAACCCCTGCCTTTTGTGCAGTAAGGGTATAACATAGTGGGTCCTTTCCCAAGGACCACGGGAACAGGAAATACTTGCTGGTTGCCACGGATTACTTCACCAAGTGGGTTGAAGCCGAACCACTAGCCAATATCAGAGATGTTGATGTCAAAAAGTTCACATGGAAGAATATAGTTACTAGGTTCGGCATACCTCAAGCAATTATTTTCGATAACGGCACCTAGTTAGACAGTTCGGTGTTCAAGAACTTCTGTTCAGGCCTAGAAATCAAGAATTACTTCTCTACTCCCGCATACCCACAGAGCAACGGGCAGGCAGAAGCCACAAATAAAACCATCATTGATGGACTAAAAAAGAGGCTAGATGTTGCTAAGGGAAGATGGGTGGAAGAACTCCCCCTTAGTCTTGTGGACGTACCGAACAACCTTAGGAGGTTCACGGGAGAAATCCCCTTCTCCCTAGTCTATGGAGTGGAAGCAGTTATACCATTGGAAGACGAATTGCCAACAATCCGAACAGAAGTTAGCATGCTCGAGCTAAATGCATGATCCTTGAAAATTAACCTAGACCTAGCTGAAGAATGAAGGGCAATGGCAGCCATTAAATTGGCATCCTACCAGCAAACTTTGGCTAGAGGATACAACAAAAGAGTCAAACATCGCAAGTTCAGCGAAGGAGATCTAGTCCTAAGAAAAGTCCTCGGTTACATGAAATACCCTGTTCATGGGAAGCTCGGGCCGAACTGGGAAGGTCCCTACAAAGTCACTTCAAAGGTAGGAACTGGAGCTTACAACTTGGAAGACATAGATGGCAGGCCCATCCCAAGGCCATGGAACGCAAACAACTTGTGTAAACTTTATTTTTAAGTTTTCAGTTTTTTGTAATATTTTAGTTTGGCAATAAAACGTCGTTGCTCGGTAAGAATCTTACTCTTTCAAATTACTATTCTTTAATTCAAAGTTTTTGCCGCATATCCGTTTTCCCAAAAACCTGGGGGGCACACATACCATACCCTCCGGTCAAGAAAAGCCTAAAAGGCAAAGTTTGAAGTACATCCGAACTAATTTATCCCCTAGTATGAAAGTTTAATCCCATACTTGGGAAAAAAAAGTCTAAAAAGGTTAAGTTCGAAATATATCTAAACTAATTTATCGCCTAGTATGGAAGTTTAATCCTATACTTGGGAAAAAAGCATAAAAATGGTAAGTTCGAAATATATCCGAACTAATTAAGCCTATAGTATGGAAGCTTAATCTCATACTTGGGAAGAAAAAACCTAAAAATGCTAAGTTTAAAGTATATCCAAACAACTTAAGCCCATAGTATGGAAGTTTAATCCCATACTTGGGAGGAAAAAGCCTAAAAAGGCTAAGCTCGAAGTATATCCAAACTAATTTATCCCATAATATGAAAATTTAATCCCATACTTGGAAAGAAAAAGTCTAAAAAGGCTAAGTTTGAAGTATATCCGAACTAATTAAGCCTAGAGTATGGAAGTTTCTTCCCATACTTGGGAAGAAAAACCAAAAAAGGCCTAAAGACTTAGCCTAAAAATGACTAAGTCTAAAATGGTAAAGTCTAAAGACATGAATGCAAGGCCAAGAAAACAAGAAGGAATTTTCCATTAAAATAAAGGGGCCTGAAACCCTTGAAGCTACTAAAATCCCCAAAGGGCAACACTGACATAGATAAACTTAGGCGCAAAGGCCTTACAAAAAGAGGGGCTTTATGGGTTTGCACGATAATACAAACCACTTCATCAGTGGGGACTTGGACATCTTGCTCGGTAGCGGAGGGTCCGCCACTTCCTTCAATAGCTCCTTTCCCCAGTTCTTCACCAGCGGGGTCCTCGGTACCTTCCTCCACTTACTTGCTCGGTAGGGGGACTTCCGAATACAGGGGGGAGGATGCCTCAACCCCAGCAGCCTTGAGGGCGGCCTCCCATGCAAACCTAAAGATGATGTCTAGAAGATTGGGGATCTGGGACTTGTAGTTCTCGGTTGCCTCTGCCACTCCCTCAGCATAAGCCTTCTCTTGAGCCAGGGCTAGCTCGGCTTCAGTCTTCCCAAGCTGAGCTTGGGAGGCTATCAAAGCATCCTCCTTTTTTAGTTGCCTCTTGAAGGCAAGCTCAAATACTTCCAGTTCGGATAGACGAGCCTGGGCAGCCCCGAGCAGTTTGTCTTTCGCTCTAATGTTAGCCTCTAGTTGGGCCAACTGTTAGAGGTAGGAGTGATTCTTCTCACAAAGTTGGACCAGCTCAGCTTCCCTCTGGTCAACCCTCTCCATAGCAGCCACCAAGCGTTGGAGGCTCTGCACACAAAGGAAAAGCAAAAGTAGTTAAGGTTGGATAAGGGGGGGAAAGCAAAAGCAAATTACTGAAGAGAGAGTTCAAAAAGTACCTGAATGGAGTGACATATGGATGATTTGACGAGATGCTCATAGTGGAGTTTACGGACCTCCTCTATGTCACTAAGCAGCAACAGGGCCTTGGATAGGACAAAGGCAGTCTCCGGGGACTTAGTTCGGTCATCAATGGTGATTAGCCGATCACCCCTCATCAGTTCAGGGGTGCATTGTTCGTTCCCCCCCCCCCCAGCAGCACTAGTAACTACCTTTCCTTTCTCCTTCTTCTCCTTCTCCTTCCCTTTGCCTTGCCCTTTTTCCTTTGGAGGGGAGTCCCTACTTTTTTTCAGCCTCTTCAATGGAAGCTGGGATGATGCCTTAGAGATCTTGGTGGCCCTCTCAGTTAGCTCGCTAGCGAGGTCCACCTGAGCAGCTGGCATGACAGTAACTTTTCTTTTTAAGCCCCCAAAAGTGAGGAACTCACTGAGGTTGGTCGTGGGAGCCTTCTTTTACGCCATCTCAAATATGTTGGCGAGGTCGAATGTATTGACAGAAGAAGAGGAAGAGGAGATAATAATGTATCTCGGGGATGATGGCTTGGGCTCGTTAAGCAGAAGAGGTGGTTGTGCAATTGTCACTTGCCTCTCTACCCTTGTGAACGTCAGAATGACGGCTTCGGGGACCTTGGCTGATCAAAAGCAGCGGGGACGATCCGAACTCCAGAAGTGTTCGACCTGATGAAACTCCTATACATTGGCACGTACTTTAGCAGAATGTGGGAAGCTCGGCCTAATCTTCTCTATTCGGGTAAACCCTCGTAGGCCCACACCTTCTTCAAGTCCTCTAGATGGACGCCAGGCAGAGGACCACGAGCCGGGTTGTTGGCAATAGCACCTGCACCGAAAAGAGGAAGACACAAGAACATGAGATATGGAAAATTAGGGAAAACTAGAAGGAGCAATTCAACAAGCAGTTGGCGGTAACAATTAGCAGGGCCAAGTCCGTTCTTTCGGAGAATAGTGAAGATGTCATTCTCTCCGCGGGACCGAACTTGAAGTTTCCCGTGATGTAAAGGAAGTCATTGTCAATATCCTTACTGAAGTATGGTAATTCGATGACAAGCTTCCCGGCTGCCGTTTTTGCTTTGAGGTAGTATAACCTAGTAGAGTGCTTGACCATGTTGTAACAGCAGACTATATCCCAGTTACTGAGGTTGGTACTCAGGATACGGTTCAACTCTATAACTCCCATGACTACTCTAAAAACGTTAGAAGAGACTTGCATGAGACTTACTCTGTAATACTGAAGAACTCTCCAAAGAAGGTGGTTGAACGGGGAACCGAACTCCCCTTTCCACTATGGCTACAAGTGGAAGGAGAAGCTTTTCCCAATTCCCTCCAGGGAGTCGTTGGGATTAGCTAGAGTGATGCCAACATCATCTAGGATGTTGTAGCAACGCTGAAATTCGCGCATTGCCACCGACATCATTACTAACTTTCGGAGTTTGCTCATAAGAAAAGAAAAAAGGGGGAAGAAAATAAATTGAGCAAAACGCCAAGCAAAAAGAGCTAACCTGCCTTAAGGTGAAACAAAAGACAGTGAAGAATGAGAAGCTTACTTGAAATCAAAAAGGTTCTGAGAAACAGCATGTTGGTTCGTCAAAATTTGGAATTTCTCGTCGATTTCTGGGTTTTAGATGCCGAAAGTAGCAGAGCGTGCTTGAGAGAGTTTGAAAAGGTTGATAATGGCGAAAAAGAGCGAAAATGGGTCCTGAATGGGCTTTTATACCCGTCAAATTGAAAAGACATGCGCATTAAATGCGTCGTTCGAGTTAAAGCACGTTGTAGTTACCAGAGCAACGCGTGCCCTTCCAGGCACCAATATGAACCCGCCACTTCATTATTTGGTGGCTTAAGGATTAGCTATCAATCAAAATAGAATACCAAGGGGTGTGAGTATCCAGACCACCATCCGAGCACTGGACAGAAGAAAAGGGAGGGGCAATCAAAGTAGTAACCAGATGCCGAGCTAAAGAACCCCGAACAAGTGACATACCTAGGTAACGCAAATCCGAATATACTCTTCAAACAAACGAAATGCAAAAATATCTGACTCCTTATTGAGCTCTTCGGTTAAATGAAGACCCGAACTCGGGGTAGTTAAGGACGAATTAATTAATGGGCTTAAGGCCCAACACAAAGTGAAAAGTATTTGGGTCACCCAACAGGGCAACCCATAATCAATTCGGCCCAAAAATGAGGAGCAAGCCAAAAAGACGAAGACTTTCTCTCTACAATACAAGATGATGGGATAAAATTAATGTTAAAGAAATTGAGAAGCAATAAGTAAAATTTGATATAGAAACACTTAGAAGGTAGGAGAGAAAATATAAAAATATGAAAATATGAAAAGAGAAACTAGGCGGACAAGAAATTTACCAGAAAAATAGTCGATCCGCGCTGCAATCGAACACTTGTTTGCAAGATAATGAGCCATTAGGCCCTTATTCCTTGCGAATGCTCGACCAACAAAAGATGAGTGAAAAATCACTCCATGCTTTGGCGTATTTCCATAGGTTCTTAAAGCCCTGAGACAACAAAAACAAAAGAGAGAACTATGAAAAAACTATTTGGTGTTTCAGTAATATAATGAAGATAATAGCTTCTTTAAATGATTGGAATTAAACTCCTAAATGAGCTAAATTTCTTGTACCATATTTGAAATTTTGGAACACAAAATTATGCTCTAGCAGAAGATATAAGAGAATATTTTGTCACTAAAAATCTGAACCTAAAAAAACTGGACTTGATAAAAGAGAATATTTGGTGATAAGTAAACTACCTGAAGAGGGCCTTCTTTACGCCAAGGATCTGAAGTGTAGAAGAAAGGCACTTAACAAGATTCACGAGATTGCCAGCACGATAAATCAATCTAGCCCCAATAATATTACCAATTAAGGACGCCAGATTGGGTGCGATTTTATTCATTTTATTTACCAGATATTCATAAACCTTCATCCCATACTCCGAGAGACTCATCACCCTTTGAACCAATCGTTGGAAATTAATCAAATCGATTGCAGATAAATCTTTCTTTGCAAGAACAAATTAATAGAGCATAAGGATATGGTTCACATGCAATGTAACAAAAGGATTTTTTTTTTCTAAGCATAATATGAGCGTTCTACCCATTGATACTTTGCCGGCTTCTATAATTTCCCTCGTTTGCTCTTCATCCCCAAGTATGTTTGTCAAGACTGGGATATAGTTATCAGACAACTTTGATTTGTCCTCCACAAGTTTCACGACACTAACATATCTGTATTCATTAGTGATGATGATAACTAGCTCTATAAAATAGAAACCATGCCATTCTCTACAAGAGGAAATTTAAAAAAAAAATCGAATTTTGAATAAAAATAAAAAACAAGAATGAATATTAACTAAAAACAAATTTATTTTTGAATGAATGTCAATTACAAACCCGAGTCCCATTGAGAAGGAATTGATGTCCTTATCAATACTATCAAGAAGTGAAAGTGCTTGAATGATTATATTATCAACTTGATTAACAATAACTTGACTTTTGCGTTGCTGTAATTGTGTCTCAAACAAAGTTGGGCTCTTATTAAGTTGCCAAGCTATAGAATATGAGAGAGAGAGAGAGAGAGAATTATATTTCTTTCCCAAAAAAAAAACAAACAATGAGAGACTAACCACATTAAGAAAAACTCTGTGAGATCCTGACCAATTTTATTTTTGAAATGATTTAAGTGTTGATGGAGCTGGAGTTAAGACTTGACCTTGGTGACGTTTTAGGTGAATACTTGGGTTGTGCATGGATTTGTGGAGCTTTTTCAGTTGGTAAGAGGGTTCAGTCGACTGAAGTGGGAAGTTCAGTCGACTGAGTGGACAGTGTGGTGATTCAGCCGATTGAAGTGGAAAGTTCAGTTGACTGAGTGGACAGTGAGGTGGTTCAGTCGACTGGGTGGACAGTGTGGTGATTCAGTCGACTGAAGTGGGAAGTTCAGTTGACTGAGTGGACAGTGAGGTGGTTCAGTCGACTGACCTGTGGCGATAGAGAATTATTGATTTTTCAGTAGCTTTTCAGTCGACTAATGTGGTGAATTCAATTGTCTGACTTCCTAGGCTGGGCTGAGCCTATAAATATCTACCTTATGTTAGATATTTTTAAAAACCTAGCTTCTTGTACAAGCTTTTTTTTCGTTCCTCCACATTCTCTCTTGTTTTTCGGTGGGCCCAGACTTGGTTTTTGGAGATCGGATAGCGGTTTTTTAGTTTCCGTGCCGGGGGCTTCGTGTTCATTCAGATAGAATCGCGTTTTGACGAAGTTCGAGGCATCGAGTTTTTGACTCAATGAGGTAGGATCCCAGGCTATCTTGTCTTTAAAGAGTGCTACGTGCGATTATATACTTTTCTACCTATTAGAAATGCTATAAATGATGGATTTTTGTGTTTAAACCATGTTTGTTTGGATACAATGCATGTTTTGCATATTTCTTGGTTTATTAAATGTTGGTGGACGTGTGGATTCCCGTGGTTTTTAAAAAGGTAGTTTGAAAACGAAAGGATTTATGTAAAGGTATGAAAACCTAACTTTTAGAGGTTTGGGGCTAACCCTCGAGGTTGATTCGTGATTTTAAACGTTTTGGTAGAAACGGTGGAAACATTTTGAAAATGTTGTTTTGTGTCCATGGTTAATGGATGACGTGGCGAATGGCCGTTGGATGTTTTGTACATGATTAGTGTATAATTTTAAATATTTTTGTAGTCGAGCTACGTATTTATTTTTAATGATTCGATAGATGTGCTGTAACTGTGCGTGTGTATTTGAGCCGCCATTGTTCCTTAGTGAAAATTTAAAAAATTTACGTAAGTAGGTGCTTCGCTCTTTCAGGTTAATCCTCGTAAATAAAGTGGTTGCCCCAGTGGGAGGCGTGCGTTGTTGTGACTCCGTATAGAACTTGTTATTGCCTAACGGGTCTTTGTATGGCTTAGGTCTAGGGTAATGGGTAAGAGTCTATAGTTGTTACCTTTGTCCCGGGTGTGACAGAGTCGGTACATAGGGATCATTATCGGTTGTTTGAACCGAGTGAAAAATAACGTTTTGTTACTGTTTTTCTTTAACTGTTGATGTTATTTGCATTGTATGAAATGCGTGGTTTTAAGGATGAAAAACCGTTTAATTTCAAGGATGAAAAATCGTTTTGAGGCTCGTATGGTTGAGTCGATTTTATGCTATGTGATTTTATATCCTGCCTTACTGTATTATAGTCTATTTCTATTGGATTTCAGCTGACGTTGTGGGATTTGTGAAAATCTTTTTCAAGTGAGCGTGGTCATGTAGGTTAATCTTGAGGCGCCTAGAGGTGATTGATGACAAGACTCTTTTTGTTTTGTCCTTGTCAGGTAGTTTATGCCGTTTGTATATGAATCATGTTTGATGTAACATGTTTTAGATTTGAAAGCATGGGTAATGTAATTCTTATGTCCATGGAGCTGAAGTATGCATGATATATGAGAGAGAGACCATGGGTTGGTTATTGTTTTTCGTATTTTATTATTACAGTTTTTGTTGGTTGGTCTTACATTTTACAAAAGGATTTTCGATTGGTTTATGCTTCATATAAACTCTTGTGCGTCGAGAGAGATTTTAGAACGACTTATGCTTCTTAAAAAAAAAGTTATTTCTTTGCCCTACATGTGTGTTTTGTTTTAAAGGCTTGACTTTTAGGGTCGTGACCCTGGCATCTTGGGCTTCTCTTTTAAATCAAATAAGCCATCGGTAGTGTCTTTTTACAAATGTTTTAGCTTTCTTTTAGATGTTGAGTTGTTAACCCATTTGTGCGGTGGGTTTTGGTGGATCGTGGTATCCCAAAATGGTTGGTGGTGAGTGTTTCGCATGACTCGGAGTTTGGGGTGTGACAACTTGGTATTAGAGCTCTGATTTCAAATACCTAAGAGCCATGGAAAAATGGTGCATCACCTTGTGAGGCTGATTACATGTGCTTGATTGCATGTGTTTAAATGTTTTTCATAACATGAGTATGATAACATGTTGAGCATGAGAATTTTGTGTATATGTGAGCATGGAGGTTGGACCTTAGGATTGATTAGTCTTGCATTTGGGTGCTTGGATTGACAAACTTAGAAGCCAAGTTAGAAATGTGTTTGACTGACGTGTTTTTTGGCAAGAAATCTAAGTAGGTTATCCAATTTGACGTGTAATTCTTGTCGGTTCTCCTCGATATGTGTGGTTTATTTAACATGATCTTGAATGGCTAAATGTTAGCATGATTATGTGGTATGCGTTAGAAATAACAAGATGGATCGACCTTAGGTTGTTGTGTTCTATATTTCTTTTATATATGAACTGCGTAACTTGGGAGAGGATGAGACCATGGTTTGGGTATCGGTTGTGTGACTCGGTTGCGGTTGGTTGCTGAAAGGTATGGTTGTGAGTTGAGTGTCGATTGCTTGGTGCGCAGTGGAACTCGTTGGTGAGTTGGGGTTAGCCACGTGAAGTTGACCTTAGTTGGTAAACTGTTGAGCGTTTGTATGAGCAGAGTTTTGTTCGGGTGTAGTTGAAAATGGCTTGGTATTGCTAGATGGCTTCTCTTGACAGTATGCTGTTGGAAGTTAGGGTTGTGTTATGAATGGATTTGTGAGTACTGGTAATCCTTTTCGGTCAAGGTTTGGTGTACATGGTTTTGGTCGTGTGACGGATTAAGTACGTTGTGAGTCATACTATGTCATGAGCCGTGTTATCGGGATGGGGTATAGACGGGAACATAGTGGATGGGAGCATAGTAATCCTTGGCCGAGCATATGTTGAGATGGCAGAGCGTAAGTGGTTCTGGAAATATTCCTTGCTAGCGGGGTGTTGTTGGTAGTCAGAGTAGTGTCTGATGACTTGGATGTTGTATACCTTATTAAGGTTTGGGAATGTAGTTCCGAGCGAATAAGCTCGAGAATGTGAGGACGAGCATGAGTTGTTGATATGCTGGGATGAGTATGGGTCGCGGCTGTGTTGGAATGTGTAAGGGTTCAGATTATGGTTCCAACATATGGCGAGTATCAGTTCTGTGGGATTCCTACGAGAATACAGGTTCGTGGTTTGGTCGTTATCCTCGTGATTAGGAGACCGTGTTTAGGAACCGTGCTGGATGTATGAGGTTTGAAAGGGTCGTATAAGGGTTCGATAGTGTGGTTGGCCTAGTGCTGAGCTGTTTAAACACCTTAAACACCTTATACGACCTTATGAGCTGGTTCCACATTAAACACCTTATGAGCTGTTTAAAGGTAGGAGGCCTACCTATAATTACTTAAGAACATGGGGTTGTCTTGCGAAGGTG